>PNEQ01021525.1:6760-28473 GCA_003012365.1 Medauroidea extradentata | reverse complement strand
CCTAATTATAAGAGCGAAACTCGGCAAGCACTGGAATTTAAATCAGTGATTTCACACTCTTGCCAAGAAAGGCTACAGCAAACGTTTTCCGTATACACTTAGGCCACTTTTCCATGTTACTGGCGCAGGTACGGTCAACTGTCGCGCCTGACCGCCTGGCGCGTACGGCCTGCTGGCGCGTAGGATTTTCTGACACGTACGAAGTATTGACGCTAATATTACTTAAGTAGTTTTCCTTCTAGATATAAGGCTTTGGCGTCAGAGGGGTGGGCCTAGCTTATTCAGTTCTATTGGTCGAAATAATGAAGAAATACTTCCTTTCCTTCTGGAGTGAAAGACACATGCTATTCGCCAGCAAAAAATAAAGATGGAGAACCAGCTTCGTTTCTGTTGGCCACAGCAAATGCTAAGGCGTGGTTTAAAGGCATACGGTCAAGTATCGATACGGTCGATCGCTGTACCACCGTCTGACACACGTAGCCGCCAGGAACTTTTGCCTTTGAACAGGTAACATTTGTCATGAACCTGACGAAACCACCTTCGGTAACTCCAACGATCAGGTGAACGACGTCCGTATTTGCGACGGAAGTCGCGTTGAACAGTCGTCACCGATTCACATTTCGCAAAGCTAATGACACAGAACGCCTTCTGTTGTTCCGTCGCCATCGTGTAGCGGACTAACACTCCACACATGCTCGTAGTACAACGAAGGTAGCCCTTTAGTGGCGCACAAATGAAACCTTAGACCATATCGTCCCCCCTCACCGTTTAACACCAATGGCTTCTGGACGTCATCCACACCATTACACCGGACATGCTGGCACGAGTGTGGAACGAGTTAGAATATCGCATCGATGTGTCGATTTGGGCTGTACTGCTCGTAGCGGTCAAACTGAACGTTTATAAAGGTATGGTATAAAAACTTCATTGTTCCACAGTTCTTTTGAGTGGTCGTACAACATTTTAAGTTGTTTTGTTGTGACTATACAGACCTTCAAATTTGCGGTATTTTTTTTACTCAATCTGTATAATTCATAATTAGAGATGATGGTATATCGCGAAAATGTTTTGTGCCAAGATAGCCTTGAAAACACTGACACAACGTAGCTGTCTGCAGACCAATACCAGGCATCCAATATTACAATATCGGGATTCTTATTGGCTCAGTCAAATAGGGCAACAGCTCCACGTACAAGCTGAAGCCAGTAGTCTTCTGGTAAGCTGGACGTGTATTGAAATCCATCAAACAGTCAACTTTTCCCGCGATAAACCATCATCTCTATTCATAATGCTTAGCTACCAAAACCATAGTTTTAGTTTATTAAAGCAAATAGAAGACCAGTTAATTAACTGCAAATGCCAACTGAAAACAGTCAAATAACCGCTTCCCCAACCAATGACTGGCTAGCACACTGACCACTAGCAGAGAAACTGTGGGCAAGAAAAAACGCATGGAAAGAAAATTGAAAACCTCATAACGAGCTGACTGTAAGACGACGATAGTCAAGGTCGACATCGCTTCATACTCAATTTTAGATTCTTGCCGATTAACTGTTAACATAACAGATTAAAAAAAAATCGATAACGATTCAGTACTGTGTTAAGTGGGTGGGTTTATCAGTAAAGTAACCATTGTTTTCGAGTTCGTTTAAAGCGTCATATTTGGACTAATTATAGGATTCCTGAATAAACCAAACCGTAAAATAAACTTTTTAAAACACATGAATGCATTTATTTTAGTAACGGCAGCGTCATAAATTAAGCTGTTCCTTGTCCTTTTTGTTTACTGGCTGAGAAATCCCTTTATTTTTCAATTAGCTGTTCCTTGTCCTATTTGCAAATTGGCTGTGTAACTCCTTTAATTTTCAATTAATGCATTTTGCATAGATTACTGTAGGCCTGCCATGTCCTTCAATTTCTCCATCTCTCCAAATAATGTACAGCTCAGTTACGAAAGCAAATTGTTTAAAACACTATATCTAGAAAGAGAAAATTTAAAATGCAGTTTAAAAAAACTACCTTTCGTTACAGCGGTTAGCAATAGATTTTTTGCAGACAGTTGCCAATATCTGACTTTCTTAGGTGGCAAAGGCTTCACTGAAACTACACTAGAAACCACAAGCAGCCTAAAATACTAAAGACTATTTGGGAGGGATATTTCCAGGTTAAATTTGCGTCAGATAGCAGAATTAAGGCCGGCCTACAAATGATTTAGCACAGAAAATAGCACACGCACAGAAAAAAGCACACGCACAGAAAAAAAGAAAAGTTTTGGGATGGCACTACCTATTCTCGCGCACAACACACGGACAGAAAAATAGCACAGGATCGACGCACAGACAGTAGACCGACATTCTATATTCTCTGTACTATGCGCTGTGCGCTGCTCACTAGCCAATGAAAACCTGCTTACCACCGACGTCATGTCTAAATCGAAACTTATGAAAGTGGATGTGATTTGACTAGATTTGTTTGTTATTTTGAAAATAAACTGAAGGCGCAGAAGTTTAACCGTGTTGGAATTTGAAGATGTCAGAAGAAATTACTTTTGACATAAGCTTCGGTTTGTTTGGTTGAGAGCAAACCAGTTTTATTTGACAAAACCCTGGCTGGGTTTAAAAATGAAGACGGCAAGAAAAATGCCTGGCAGGCGATAGATGCCTTGTGTGAACATATTGATTGACATAAAACAATCGTATTACCAACAAATGTAAACACTGTAGTAGTGCCCAAAGTATCAAAATATTTTCCGTTTCATCCATTATTACACTCGGTGATTACGTTCCTTGCTTTGGGATTCAGCGCGATACGAAAACAAATACGTACATATATCAGCTGAAGGCTACCAACATACTTACACAAATTATCCCTCGCCGCATTTCCGCTTTACTTTCGCCATGTGTTTCGTGTGCGTGTGTTATTTAATTGTAGGTTGCAATTCAGTGAGAATGTTATTTGCGCGAGTCACCAGTGAGCATTGCTTGAGTCACCACGAGTCGAACACAAAGGCTTGCTCAGTGACAGTATGGCTGGCAAAGCAGACCCTCTTGTTCCCATGCATTGCCGTACAAACTAATCCTGCTTGCTAGCACTTGCGGCTCAAGCAATGCTCACTGGAAGCTCGCGCAAACAACATTATCACGAGCGGCTCATGAGCTGCTCAGCTCATGCTCAGCTCGCAAGCGTTTACGCACCTTAACTGCATACGTCCTTTGTAAGTAGTAGGATAATATATATTCTGATACACTGGCTCCTGGCTGTGGGCAAGGCCGCCATATTGGATTACATCACGGTGGCCATTTTGTTGTGCACTGCGGCGAATTTGTCACATGTCATGTCACATATGTCATGTCACATATGTCATGTCACATTATGTCATATCACGACACAACTTATGTCATATCATGTCATGTATATCATGTCACATTATGCCAAGTGTCATATGTTATGCAGTATGTTATGTCCTATGTTATGTCATATGTTAAATCTTATGCCATATGTTATTTCTTATACCATATGTTACGTCTTATGTTACATCTTATGTCATATGTTAAGTCATGTGTTATATCATATGTCATGTCATGTCGTCCATCTTGTTGTGGCCTCCATCTTGTTTCCAGCAAACACTTGTTGATTGAGGACATTTTTCCGTGCAGGAGGACATTTTTTCCCTCGAAATTTTCCTTATCGTCTGCTGGAGAGGTCATGTTTGTTTCCACCGTTGGCTAATAGGCGGCAATAGTGTCGCAGTTTGTTTCCATCATTGACTGCTAGGTGGCAGCATCCGCCATATTACGTGGCTGCCGCCATGCTTGTTCCAAAGTCTACATCCATCGCTGTCTGCTAGAGTGCTCTAGTATCGCTATTCACGTGAAGTCGAAGTTGCTTGTGTTTGTGTATGGGAGAATAGGCATTATGATTTTATTTTTAGAAAGTTAATAAGTTTTAGTTTGCCAGGTGTTGGTTTCGAACTTGCAACCGTAGTGATAACAGACATGTGCCCTAGCCCACTGATCTACGAGTGCATTAACGACAGGAGAAGGTTAAATAGTGTATATATAAAAATACCTTTTGTACCAGATAAATGTTCACATTTAATTTATTTTCATTAAAATTTTTAGCATACCTACGTCTTATTGATATTTATATGTATTAAAAAGTATTAACTACTTCCATTCTACGAATCGTCAAGGTGTGCGATTGAAATATTTTTATATGATTCAGAAAACCTCGACTAAAAGCACGCACGAAACCTCAAAACGGCAATTGAATCATAATAATATGATTCAAATATATGCACACACGAAACCTCAAAGCGGGCAATTAAATAATTATTATATGATTAAGAAAACTTGGCCTAAATACACGTACGAAACCTCAAAGTCGCGATTGAATTATTTTCATATGATTTAAATAAATGCACGCATGAAACCTCAACGCGGACAACTGAATCATTCAGACACAGGCTTAGGGCTGAGGAGCAGCCACCATTATAAAAATCCACAACGATAAGAATCTTGTCATCAGCTGCCTACAAGTAGTAACTATTTCTGCTCTACGAATCCTCAAATGCGGGCAATTGAATCGTAAAAAGTTTGCAAAGCGGGTAAGTAAATTACATACATTTATCAGATAAAACAACGCTGTACGATTTTATGTATAGATAGATCAAAATACGCATGCCTCGTAGACTACGACTTAAGAAAAAAATCGAAACATCATGTATTTTTAAAAATGAAACGTAATATAATCGACTGAATTTGTTCAAAGATATCCGGGACATAGACTACTGTATGCAAGAGAGGTCTAATCCAACACCTTTGATTTTTTACCACAGTGAACATCTGAAAGGTGATATAATGCACATAAAATATTCAATTGATTTCTAAATGTCTAGAGATATATATTTTAGAAGCTTTGTACGTAATGGCTTAAGAATTTTTTCGTCCTGCACGATCCCCACATACGAAAATCTGGAGACTGACCTCGCAAAACTTGACGGGAAGGCGAGAATCCTAACCATAGCTATTTTTGTGCCAATTCGATGGAGCCACAGACGCTCTTGTCCTTAGAATTCTTAGCTATCGACTTGGCACAAACTGTATTTTATTCACACATAGCACATGCTGGTAAGATGGTGACGATATTATTTTTCTCTGTAGTCTACCAGCAACAATATAATGCACGTTTTCTTGACCATTCGTCATTCAGTTTGCTGAGAACTGTTAACATGGAATATTTTCATCCAGCGAATCATTATGTCATTGTCATTGACACTAGGGTTAAGTAGGGTGTCATACTGTTACTGGTCACACAGTCTATTGCGAAGGAGTGGACTGATGAATATTGATTCAAATTTTACTTTAAACACGTTCCTACTGGACTGAAGTAAGAGTGGCGTGAATAATCCAGTTCAGTCGGCGAGGTGGACTGGACTGTACAATCCGGGTTGAAATCTTTACTTACAACACCCATCAGACTGAACTGAACTAAGACAAAGCGGTCGCCATATTGAATCGTTTCTTTGGTTGTGTTAGAGGTTAGAATCGTCCTGGGCTAGCTAACTGAAACGGGTTTATGTTATAAAAATAACTGGACGTGCCAAATATATCAAAATAATTATTCCGACGAATAAATTCAAACGAAATATCTACGACGACAACTCCTGCGACGTCTTGCCGGCTGCAACGCACGAAACGTAAATTAACGTTTGTCTTGAGGGAACGTTGTTTGAAAATTTTCTTGTATTTTTAGTTTTCAAGTCATTACATTTATTAAAGTTGTATTATCTAAACTTTCTCTTTTACATGACATAGTATATATTCTTGATAAACTGAATGATATAAATAATAATGGAATCTTTCATTCTCTCTCATGCATGCAGAATTATTGCAAGGGAATTATATGTTAACTTTCAAGGATTACAAGCCCAATATAAGACGAACATTGAACACTATTATGATATCCTAAATTCACCACAGATATCTTCTATACCTCAACATTGCCACATTTACCATAAATATTAATATTTGTTTGTTTATATAAATATTCTTGAAAAGTTGCTCTACTTGTTTATTTTTGGAGAGCTGCGAAGCGTCTTGCCAGATGTGACATGCGCGGGGCAAAGTTGGACATCCTTGTTCACAGTCAGTTATATTTACGGTTCTGCGAATTCCCCCACATCGTAAATGTATTTTCGTTCTATCTTAGCTTTATTTCGCCTTTTTATACTTTTTTCCCCTCACGCTTTCGAATCTCTCTGATTTCACGGTCTCAAATTTACTTAACACACTGCATACTAAATTCTACGGAATTTTAGAAGCTAATGTAAGAAAACTAAGTGAGCGAATATGTAAACGTTTGTATTTACCAGGATTACTGTCCAATAATGTTGGTAATTCTTCTCATCAAGTGCATGGGAGTATTCCCCAGCCTTGTGAGGTAAACCTGGTTCCCAAACATGTGAATAAATTTCCACACGTTAGTGCATTCACCACACAAACGACTCGGAAATTTTGCTCGCGCGTTATGTAAAATTCCTATACAAGGCCTGCCCTAAAATGTAATGAAAAATTACACTTACTGTTATACGTGGAGTAATTTTTCCTTACATGTAGGGGTGATAAACTTCCATTACATGTAGGGTAAATGTAAATTTTTTACAGTTTTTGCTATTTTTAGTAACAACTGATGGTTTTGTCAAGCTTCTTCTTGTGCCTTTACATTTGCAGAGAAGCGCATTATGCCTTGTGAATGTAAATAGCAAAGTTAAGTGTTCACAAACATTTTCAAGTCTCCCACTTCCTGAAATATTTAAATTTGCTCTCTTCAACCAGAATATGCTGGCTTCGATTAAACACATTGCAACAGCCTAAATTTGTCATTTTTTTTAACTTACCTAATTTTATGTGATATTAACACTGCCAGGAAACGAGCTCCAATAAATTTGAAGTAAGGAGTGGTTCGACTAATATAAATTAGCATGGACCTCTCAAATACATGACAACACTACATGTAAGTATAGATTCTTTTTCAGCTAGAGTTGAACATTTCTTTTAGCACACTTTGTTTTGGTGGATTCAGAATAATGTTGCACGACTACAAAAATTGTTTTGCGGAGTTTTGATCTAGTTAACAGTAAAGACTGGGCCGAACGATTGAATTCATTTTTAGTGAGTCAACACTACTGAGAAATAAGAGAATAATAGTAATGATAATAATAAATACTTCGTACTTCTAACTGTTAGGACAGAAATTCAAATTATCTTTGTTTATTAATTTATTTATGCATAAAATATCTATGTCACAGACGTTTATTTTAACCTATAATAAATTATACACATTCCTCTTTTATATAAAACTTAAATCAATAATTTCGGATCATTTTGGCAGTTCCTGGAGCAATTTTATGGACCTATGCACTTACTGTATTAATGGTTGCAGAACTATAAGGAATTTGGCTCTACTTCAACCTTAAGATAGGCGTATTCACAAAACGCAGTCTGCAGTCAGATCCGATTGAACTTTATCTTCGACTGCTGGACTGCCAACTGCCGATAAATCCCAACCAATCAGGCGTTGCGCTCGTAATCCCGCGATGTAAACGAATATAGTTTTTAGACATTTTCTATGCTTCCAAATGCAAAGTAAGCAATTTTTACATATAATACAATCAAAACATGGCGGACGTACTAGAACTTTTTAAAAACAATTCATAAAACTCATTGCTGCTGGGCCGTATGGTGCGAATTGTATTCCATTTCCGACTACGCATTGTGAATCTGGCCTAACGTATTACTTTAGAATAACCTCTTGTGCCGAAATATAAGTTAATAAAAATTTCGATGCCGGAAATGTCTAACCAGAATTACATCACTTAGTGCCGTGCTAAGTAGTGTTTTCACATTAGTACAAAACTCACAATTTTTAACGGAATTCTTTGAAAAATTTTATGACTAAGGGCAGTCGTGCGATGCACAATTATATGTTGAAGTTTTGCTAAATTTGAGCACCGTTCGTTCGCAAAAAATAATTTGTTTGATTTTGGCTTATTTTCATAGCAAATTTGGTGATACTTTGAGTGAAAAAAATATTTTGATAAAACTACGAGGTTTATTGTTACAAAAAATAGATACAAGTAATGATACATTTGTCAAATAACAATGTGGGTATTCTACGATATTAAAATTATTTTTCTTTGAAAGAAAATCTTTTCAATATCACTGTAAAACTATTAAGCATGGCCTGAAGCAAAGTTTCCCGTCACAAAGCTGACAAATACTAATTTCTAGGATTGCTTAGTTTTTCTTTCGATACGGACTTTCAAAGGTCTGTGTAGGTTACAGTTTTCCGTAACACGTTTAGTGATAATTTATGTTGCGCTCCCTCGTAACGAGCTCACACTTGAAAACAGTAATTAGCACCAACATTAACACAGTTACGACTTTGCAGTGTTATTTTATCAGCACGCGGACACGACTAATTAAATCCAACGAGAAGCGTGTGTTTTATACACGACGTAATGGAAACCAAGTAAACTAAATTAAGTTTTCAGATGAAAAATTAAACGGCATTTTCTTGAAAGTTTCTGTACTGACAAGTTTTGCGCTGCAGTATCGCGATGAGAGATTTCCTCCAAGAATTTTTAAACTTGCGAAACACCTTGATACGAAAGTTTTGAAGTAAAACAATTTTGTAACTAGTTTACATTTTCGTTGGCATTAGAGCGAAGATACGAGATCGGTACCTCGTACGTACACTAAGAAAATCATGTCATCTCGTTCGCAACAAATTTCTAGCCGACGCAATTTAAGCGACTATGTCTTAATGAATCAATAATCGTAACTTATTTGTTACGTAAACTAAAATCAAACCACTTGTTTTATCGCGTGCTCAATGTATTGCTACAAGTTTGGACGCACAAACTTTTCATGTGGGCAATTCCCATGAGTTCTTTTGGGATAGAGGTTGTATAATTATAAATAAAAGAGTTAAATTAAGTACTGGATTTAATAGCTCACAAAGCTACGAAATACACAAAACAGTAATCAACTATAACTCTCCAACATGATAAGTTATGCACACAATTAGCACTGTGCCACAGAACGTTAATTAACATTGACAATTAAATAACAAGAATGTTTACCATTAATTAATTAAAGACTACAAATCACAATAAAATTCCGTCATATATCCAATCAACAATTACTCTCAAATAATGACAATGTACAACCTTAACAGTCCTAAGGGCGGATGGCTCACCATGTACTGTGCAACACCCAGAGTGCACCACTGTCTTCACTCTTGAGGTCTTCAGTTTGACTCCCGTCGCGCACCTCCTTCTTCGCCTGTCGACTCGCAGCAGAAACCTTCTTGTCTCACCCGGTACTGCTCCGAAGGTATGCGCCTGTAGCCTCACAGTAGACTCCGACGTCACCAAGACGTCTTCCTGACATCACCAAGATGACCTCACCAGCCACTCTGCACAAGCTTAGCACCTCCTCCGAGCAGGACCGATAGCGAACTCTCGAAGCACTCCTTCTCTTGAGTCACCAGGTAGACAGTCTCCTCAAGTAGCCAGTTACTGCCCTCCTCGACAAAACACCGTCAGTGTTGTTCTCCACAGCTCGCCACCTCTGCAGCACTCCAACACAACACCACAAGTGTTGTTCGTCTTTCCTGCAGCCCGCTGGCGACACACAGCCTCGACACCAACCACCGCTGCCATGTTGCCATCCGAGACGCCACACCTCGTCAGCTTAGTCTCGCTGACACAACACCCGAGTGTTGTGTGTCCCTTTTGTAGGGCGCTAATGTTACTCAGTCTTGACACCGACCATTGCCGCTGTGTTGTTATCGTCGTGATGCCACACCTTGTCAGTTCCGCCGATGTTACATCAGCCTCGACGCCATCGTGATTCCGCCCCCAAGGCGCTGGGTCCTCAACTCTCCGCCACCGCCAGTATCTCTCTCGGCCCGTCACTTCTCACGACATCCATCGCCACGCAGTGGCAACACCGCCCCTAAAGGCGCTGCCTCACACCACTCTCGGTCTCACTTCATCTTCACGACTCACTACTAAGACTCCACAAGACTGACTCTCCACGACTGTCATTTCTCACTGTCTCTTCACTACTAGACTGACACATGTTGCGCAGTACCGAGGCTTTGATACTGTCCCTACAGTGATGTCAATGGCTGATGAAACATGGTGACCTGTGGTCTAAAATAGACTTTACCTCGCTCGTGACTGTTGATAGTCACGTATACCCACTGGCGTGATCGGGGAATCCCATGACGTCTCGCAGGAGATGCGACATAGCTGCGAAACCCTTGACATCACTGGTTGACTCACAGGGCTGACCGCCCAGCATGATGTAACGTGCCTGTTGCCCGGCCAACATGCAACAGTATAAAATTCAGCATGTTTTATAAATATGTAACGGAACTTTACCAGCGGATTTATAGAGCAACAAATTTGCCATGTGATTTAAAACCACAAATATAACTTTCTTATTGAAGATTTTTATAATTTGGTTGATAAAACATAAAACATAATTGTATTACTGTAAGCATTCAAGTGTTTTTGCAGGGTTATTTGTCTGTAAAACTTGCACGTGACATTGCGCTATAACTGATAAGAAATCTCATTTTATCAGTAACACATCAGCTAAACACTGCTTATCACAACGAAAATATGTATGAGTGTTTCTAATCGTTGAGCAAATATTGTGCTAACATATTGCTTTTTAATGCGATGTGTCTAAATATCTTAAATATCTTGAACGTCGCTGCATTCTTTAAAAAGGAAGATGTAATAACTTTATCATATCTTGGTGTATCGCCACGTGACGTCAGTCATCGGGACATTACGAATATCCACGGATAATTGCGAAACCTCATTGCAACACGTCATGCGAATATACGTTACTTAAGAGTGAATGGTATATAATTCAGCGCTACCAAAGCATCAGCTCAGAACTGTAGGTTCTCGAAGCCAATTTTTAAAAACAAAAATGAGCAATCCTTTTTTGCCAACTTTCCGAGCAAAAATTTTACTCGAGTAACGTACAACTGAAGAACAATATCTGACGCCGAAATCTCGTACATTTAATTGCGTCGTAAGAGATCACGCTCAACAAATGCACCATTACGGGTAAATGTTTTCTCATGAAGTTGGCTAATGTCAATATCTAGGATAGTTGTTTTGTAGTTTTTCTGTACTGACCTTCAAAAACGTGTAGATCTCAATTGAAGCAGTCAGCGCTTATTTATAAACCACTCCTACTTAAGACGGATCAGTACCTGCCATCTTCGAATTCTTCAATTTTCACTGTAAGTTACATATGAGATTTATTAAAATTTCCCGTTTGACATGGCTCATATATTCCCTTCTTAAGCCTTTCTTAATCGTTGACTAGTAGCCTTCCGGAGGAAGAAAGAACATTTTTTTCCTGTAGAAGGTCTTATATGTTATAAGCAATAGTAGTCAAACATTGCTCCAATATTACCAACTGTATATTATATACCGTAGGAAACTATTCCTTCTGCCTGTCGAAGCATAAAAATTTATAGAAAAGTTGTAGTCCAAATTATATGCAGAAATACTGTTATTCCAAACTGGTGGGTACTGAGCCCCTGTAACAGGAGACAACTCATTGCAAGTCAGTAAAAACCTTAAGTAAGTATGAGTATATAATTAACTTATCCCCAAATATTGAAATTCAGAAGTCTGAGGTTTATTGTTTACAAAAAATTGTCTACTTGCAATTTAGCGTTGCACATTTATATTCGTTTATTTCTTCACATCAAGCACTGGACGACATAAACGTGCTCACAAAATCGCAAACTTTTAGTTGTAAACTCCCTTCTTAACTATAAAAAAAACCTATTGAATGGTAGTTATAATTAAAAAAACTATAGCTAACGATTAGTTACCTTCACATGATGTGTAAAACATGAAAATATAGATGACATTGGCACATGAAACAATCTATGACGATGTCTACTATCTAAAAGTATTAAACACCCTAATTCATAGGAAACGAAATTACGTTGTATGGTTATGAGTCACACAAACATTTATAGTGTATGCTAATTTTATAGGGAAATAATAGAAATTGTTTCCAGGCCCAATGTTTTGTTCGACGTTTCTCAGTCTATGCACCACGACAATTAATATCGTAATGCATAAAAGTGGTCTAAATTTAGCAAATATATATGAGAACTTGTAGATAAATGATTAAGAACAAAGAGTTTGATGTGAAACAAGATAATCTTCGGTGGCTTGTAACATTTTACAAAATGTTTTGTACGTATAACATTTTTTTTGAAAGAACATTCTTCAGAAAGTAACTCCGTGTGGGTTTAAAAGAGAAAGTATGAATAGCATTAAAAAGTGCTAACTTTACAATGGGAAGTCGTTTGTAATAGTGTTATCTAACCCTCTGTCGTCGTACACACAAGTCTTACATTTTTTTTTTCAGGACAAATAAAGTACATTTACCACAGGGGTGTCCATCCCCCACAGAGAGCATGACGAACCCCCCCTCCTTGACAAATGTTGTAAAGTTTCCATACAAAATTATTTTACC
The DNA here is from genome assembly GCA_003012365.1 of Medauroidea extradentata. Classification (NCBI taxonomy): domain Eukaryota; kingdom Metazoa; phylum Arthropoda; class Insecta; order Phasmatodea; family Phasmatidae; genus Medauroidea; species Medauroidea extradentata. Next base: position 15,880 of record PNEQ01021525.1, on the reverse strand, counting down.
GACACTCAGAGTTAAAAAGGAGGGAGGGTACAGTGGTTCTCTCCCGGGAAAATTTTGATTTTTAGGTGCAAAATGGTGCTATTTAAGCACTTTTTGATCAAAATAAAACTATACATAAGGTAGAAATCATAATATTTTTAAATATATAATTTATTTCGGCGATCAATTTTCACAGTGTTATCTTTATCAACGCCGGAGCCTTGCACCCTTTTGTGTTTTGACACCACTACTTATTGGGAGTCCCGGGGACGCCGATTGCCAGTTTATGGCCAGTAAGGTAAGCACGAATCGCCTAGCCACGATTTTTGGTTATCCAACCCTCTCGCCCTCTGCTTTACCACAGACAATTGGGTGTCTACTGTGTATTAGTATTAAGTATGCCATAGAAATAAGAAAATTAAAAAAAATGTTACACTAGTAAAATTTACCATTTTCTGATTTCAGTTACACCGCACATCATTTAATTTACTTAAAAATTGTGAGTTTTTTTATGTCAGCCATTGCTATACGGCATGTAAAAGATATGCGTGATAGTCATATAATTTTTCTTTGAACAGCCACCTCCACATTTCCGGCGCTAGCGCGTCAAACGTCCAACCGACAGATAAATGCATCGAAACTCACGCTATTGTAGAGCTTTTATTATTCATGCCCTCGCCCGCCAGTGCGGGACAGCAAATAACGCGATATACTATTTTTTTTATACTTCTTACACCTTAATAGATTAAACTTTATTAAGTGTTTTCCTAACTCAACAAGTACCAGCTTAGTCAAATTAAGTACCAATAAGGATTTCCAGTCTAGGAGTTCGGGTTCGATCCCTGGCGAAGTCGTCATATTTTCAATCTTTTTTTACCTGTTCCGAACGATCAATTTACGGCCTTGTGAAAGAACAGCTGCATGGTACATAATATCTTTACTATGTCTACAAAAGTTGGACCGAAAATAACAGACGAATAAAACGTTACTGTAAAAATGTAAGAAATTAGTTGTTATTAATTAACAAGCATACAATACTTATTGATTTGTATAAATGGATGGGTGTGAATGGTACTCATCTTAATGAAAACTAATATAAAACAAAAGTTTCATTACAGATTCGTTAGCGTATTTATATAAAATATTTATGATTTTAGTTGTTAAGGGGGTGGGTGCGGCACCCAACAAAATTTTAATTATTTTAATAATTTTTATTTTTGTACGAGATTTTGTTTGTTTTGTAGGCATACTTTGTGACTATTTTTTACAGTAATGAAAATGTTCTAGCTTTCATAGTTTATGTGTAATGGCATGCCAAAACCAAAATTTGCATAAAACGGTTCAATACAGGAAACGAAAACCAACTGATACAAAGAAATGAAAAAAAAAAAAAAAAAATCCCACTGAAGATCAGTGTTGCAGGCCATGTCTAGACATAAATAAAAGCCGCATAGTTTTTTTTTCTGTAATTCAAAACAATTGCTGAATGTTAAATAAAGATTTGTTAAATTTTGTGTACTTTTTTAATACAAAAATTTTAAAGCCCGCAACACTGTGGAAATTATTTTGTTTCTTGAAGTCAGTTGGTTTTCGTATCTTGTTTAAAATAGTTTTATGCAAATTTTGGCCTTTACTGGCCACTATTCAAGAACTATGAAAGCTAGAGAATTGCCATTACTGTGGAAAATAATCACAATGTACGTCTTCAAAACAAATAATATCTCGTGTAAGTATAAAAATTATTAAAATAATTAAAATTTTACGTGAACCCGCCCTCTTCTCCCCTTAAAAAATTATATCACTTTAAATTTCAATTAAAAACGTCTCCTAAACTTTAAGCGATGTGGCTACAATGTGCACCATAAGCCCTGTAATGCAATCTATGTGTGAGACGAATTACGGAATGCAATTTTTTCGTAATGCTCTTTATTTATATACGAATTTATGTGATGAGACTGTAATTTTATGATGAAACAGGCTGTATAAAACATCAACGAATTTCGGTCGAGTGGTATCATATTATCATATGCTGCTCCTGTGTAAAAATCGCTGTTAAAGATGTAAACCCAGCAACAAGCGGCAATCGTCCAGCACGATTCCCACATGTGAAAATCTTGGAGACCAAACCCGGATTGTCTTTGCTGTACCCGCTACGCCTACCCAGCCCCCGGAAAATAATCTGAGAAAAGTTTTTTCGTCATTTATACAGCCGAGTACTGACAGAAGATATTGTTAATTAATTCACCTCTCCGATTTTCTTTCCGATGAATATCCTTCAATTGAACACTGTCTTCTCGACCTATCACCTTCGCAAATCTTAAACTGAATTAATTTGTATTTGACAACCAGATTTTTTAATTTTGTAGGCATGCTTTTTCCTGCAATGTTCCGACCACTTTTGACTGTCGTACTATTCCATAGCACAATAGTTATAAATACCTGTATTTAAAATTGTTTTGTTGTTTTTGCATGGTTAACTTCGCAAAAAAAAAATCGGCACTGATAACTCTCCTTGAAATACTAAGACACTATCGAAAAAAAAAAAAAAAAAAAAAAAAAACATGCATCCCCACAAGATATTGACGACTCAAAACAATCGACATTCACGCTTGATTGGCAAACATGCGTGAGGACTTGGGACAGTGCTGGCCATTTCTTGTAAAATAAGGGGTTGTCAATAACTCGGCCACATTCCTGGCAGAGAGAGAGAGAGAGAGCTGGCTCGTCGTTGTAGGTACTGTTAGACAGATGCGCGTCACGTGGGCAGGCGCGTCGGAGCGAAATTTTAAAAGGGGGGTGGGGGGAAGAGCAGACTCAAAAAAGTTTGAATTTTAAGGTACAAAATGGTGCAATTTTGATGTTTCCGAACATAAATATTGGGTATAAAGGAGCCATAATCACAACGAAAATTTTTTTCAGAAAAAGTTACAAATGTAATACATATACCTAAAATCTTTGGAGGAGGGGGATAGGAAAACACATACGTTGTCCCCTACACAAATGAGTGAGGGGGGCAGCCGCCCCTGCATTCTGGCGCCACTGCATGTAGTTACTTAGTGCTTCTCCTTTCTCCCGAAAACCAACATCACCACCCTCCCTCCATCAACTTTACACAACACCCTCCCTTCCTCAACGATAGACAACAGCCCCATCCCCTCCTCCCTCGGCACGCTTCAAAAGAGGAATAACAAAAACTTCCAACAACTTGTTTTCGTTTGTCTCCCATCCCAATCAGCCATATCTATTTTCCCCACATAGAAGAATCTCTTTGAACTTAGGAATTTAAAATAATTTTTCCAGTTTCCTCTCCCCCCCCCCTGAAATTTCTATGATGCAACCTGCGTCATAAATTCCCCCTGAGGGCACCACTGTTTACCAGCGTTGTCCTTGCATACATGTGAAAATGTTAGGGTCTAGAAAAATTACTTCCTAGTACATAGATTTTCTTGCTATGTGGAGTATAAATGGTAAAACTGTGAATCAGGAAGTTAATTACTGTTGTACACTCCTCCCTGAAAGTTTATGAAATGTTTCAAGATTTTATTATTTAAAAAACTGAGATGTGTGATATTAAATATAGTAAGGACATAATATTTCAATTTTACGTAAGCCAGTGCTAAGTAATATACCAGATGTTCACGAAATACAAACTTTGCGAGATGAGTCCTTGTAAAAAATGAAGTAAATATATGTAATTAAAGTTTTTGGCTGGCGAAAATATTAAAAGCGAAATTCGCGGTTGATAATTGTCATTGAAGACCATCACAAGTTACAAATAAACAAAAAGTAAGAATAAATAAAATATTAATTACTTGACGTATAGTAACATTAACAAGATCTGCAATAAATGAAAATATGGTTCGAATTCCTTTCCCCTTCAGTAGGCAATGGGGTTGGTCAAGGCTTATTTTTGGCATTAAATTATTTGGTATTGCATTTTTTTTTTTTTGCTATTAAAAGGCACAGTTTGTAGCAGGAGCTCCGAATGAACAAAAAAAAGTCCTCTTGTTGCAATACCTTCAAGCTGTACATGGGAGGTTCGAGCAACCACATTAATTATTAATGAAGGTGAAAAGTATTAAAAAAACATTTTTTCACACATGTAGATCTTGTTATTTAAATCGCACCTGAAGTGTCGTTATTTATTTCTCTTTATTTTAGGATATTTTAAAAAGTGTCAATTTTAAATCGCTAATTTCTGAATTAAGAGTTGTACTGTGTAACTTTGCCGCTTTTTTTTTTTTTTTTTTTAAGAGATCATCTCGCAAAATTTTCAATATACTTTCATGAACATTCTGCATAAATATACTAGGAGATACATAGTAATCATTTTGAATAAAACTGTAAAAATCTTAGTTCCAAATTTTTTTAACTAAACAGCACCTAATCACGTGAAACTGCCACTAGGTACGTTAAAAATAAAGAAAACATATTAACTTTAACAGTGGTTTGTTCAGTAACTTTCCCACGCCTACATTAAAACATTATCTTAAATAATTCAATCATTGCTTAATGTGATAACATATCAGTACTTGCATTAGATAACATCCAGGCCAGTTTATCTTCTTTCTACTGTTTTTGCGATGGTAATTTTTTTAAAGCTTAAACGCAAGCAGATATAAAAAATCAGTTTGGCAGTTTTGTTTAAAATGGTTTTTCCCGTGATCCATTTTTTTCGAAACATGGCCTATTTGGTTTTGACCATAAAGCCACTTAACCAGAATTCCATTAATTACATAATTATCTAAAACCATAGTATATACTGCCTTGAAAAAATCAGCCAACATGGAGATGATAATTTAATCAAAAATGCTAAACAGATATTTAATATCTGCTCTCGTTTAGGCGTAGAAATTAATATAAAAAAACCCGTAAACATGGTATTAAGAGGTAAATTCTTTCGCAGATTTAAACTCTGAACCTGACGTTACATTTTTATAATGATATCACAAGATAAAATTGCGTCTTGTTGATGTACTGTAAACTGTACTATGGAACAAACATCTTGAATGTGTGACCCGTGTTTTGTCTTCTTGAATTAGTTAATAAAACGTGATAGTGAACTATATTATAATTATATAACAGCAAGTACTATCTGTGCCATGTATTTTCTAGAGTAATATTAAAACACTCAGTCCAGGACTGGAAGAACACGGAAAAAATATTTTGTGGCAGTTACAAAATATTTTGTGGCTAATTACCCTGCAGAATTTGTTTTGTGGTCACCACAAAAACATTGTCTTGACAGCACTAAAATATACTTACCACCACAAAATTATTTTGTGATTACTGCAAAATAATTTTGCTAGGGAGATTTCCTACAAAATTTTTCTTTCAGTGAAGCAATGTTTTGATAGTAAATGTGAATGTCTTAAGGTGGCGTGTTACGTACATTTGCGCCAAAAAAGGTTTGAAATTTGCTGGAGTTTGGATGCCAATATAGAATTGTTGTCCCTATTATAACGAGAGAAACATGAGAAAGGCCTGAGGAAAGGTCGCACGTTGCGTCACAAGAAGACGCTGCACGGCAACGTCCGCAGAGAAGCGCATCTCTGGCCTCACCTACACAGTCAAAGAAATTTGTACTTTTACAAGAAAAACTTGTAAACTAATGTCAAAACATTTATCAGTCTAGGCACTACAACAGGAATGTCGCAGGTCATTAAAGTGGTCTTAATTTTCCAAATACCTCTGCGGACTAGTGGGATGTATTTTTATGAGTTTATGAGCAGAGAGTTTGATGTGAAACAAAATAATCTTCGACGGCCTCTTACATTCTACAAAATATTTTGTACTTTTACTGAAGAAATCTTGGGAAGTGGTTGTCAAATAAATTGCTTGTGACACTTCAAACAGTTGTAAAATGTACAAAAATTTATTTGTAAATGTATAGTTATTGTTTGTAACTAACTTATATACAGAAATGTTTGTAAACATGCAAACATATTTGTAAATTTACTAGAATTTCCCAAAATATTTACCATTTACAAACATCAAGTGACGTGTCCAGAGAGGTTAGATACTTCCCGTCGCTAGCCGTTACGCACGGAAATATACGAATTAACTGAAAATAGAACTTTAGCAGGTTTTTTTATGCTGACTTAACCCCGAACCGCCTGTACTGGGTTCTTGGAGTGAGGACAGTAAGTACTTACCGCGCCCCTCGGTCGCTATTACTTCAAAAAACGACCGACATTTTCCAAAGTTCTTCCAAAATTTTCCTTTTTTCCTTCAAAACTTTTTCTTTTTCTCTCGACTACTGAAATATCGACATGACGCTAGTATTTTTTCAAAGCGAGCAGACGATCTCGCTGCTCATGGGATCAAATTGAGTGTAGGTACTTAGCATCAATAAAACCCCATAAATGAAAATATGTTTTATCGAAAAAATTAATGAAATTAAATATTTATTTGTTTATAATACTGACGTGAAGTTCACTATTCGGCCCTCGACAAGTACTTAAGAGTGCGTGGTAGATAAATAAACGATGAAAACATCAATTGATTTTTACGCTTTTTTCGAAGCCAATATGGATAAAATACTCAATGACAATCCTAGATAGTGATATTTGCCATCTTTATGAGTAAATATTTACCCAGAATTACTAATTCGTTACGCGTGATCTCTTGCGCCGCAGTTAAATGCACGAGGTTCCGGGGTTCGAATCCCGGCTAGGGCATGGATGTTTTGTTATCCCTTCACGTTTCTTCACCCTAATCGGCTCCAGCTAAGACCTCACTGTTAAAGAGTCGCCGCCACCCTATTACCACCCCACCTCCCCAACCTCTTTCCTACACGTCCCTTTCTTCTGCATTTTATTTGGATAAGTACGACTTTGTCCCTTCACAACTACCAGGTACAAACTATTCAGCAGTTACACTGCTGTCGTCGCTATGTAAAATATTAGCAAATATGTTATCCAAGGTTAACAGCTATATTTGTTTTGGTGTGTCAATTTTCACACAATAGCATTTCCTTCGCGATCTCTGATTTTTCCTTAGGTCAAATTTAAGTTCAGTACTTTTGAGTTTTAATATTTTTAATCGTAACCATTTCAATAGCAATATTTAATCTCATAAGCCAGTCGATGTGAACAGATAGTAAATATTTTTTAATAAATTTTGTTTGCCATATAATTTACGTATAGAAACTTGCAAATATTTAACAGCCTTCTTTTACATCGTCTCATATTTAACTTTTAAACGTCCGATCATGCATACCAATCAGCATTTTTATTTTCAATTAAAAAAAAAAAAAACATGCTTTTGTACTCTCATCAACTTCGTGTGGCTGCACTGCGAACTTGAATACAAAGCCCTCTTACCAGTACTGGCGCCGATGTTCCGAAGACAGATGTTGCTAGTCTGCGTGGTCGAGGAAGTCCCACATGAAAAAGAAGTGGCGAAGTGATGAGATTTACGGCGTATTCCAATTGACTTGTTGTGGGCGCACTCGGAGCGATGTGAAACTTGACCGAGGGCGTGTGTCACGTGACTGCTCGCGACGAGTGCATACTTTTCGTGCTCTAACAACTGTAATCCGCCGCACTTCCAGTGCAAAACAATTGTGACCACAAATTGTTTTACGAAAAAAATTGTGAGAACCCAGGTGCTGATAGGCAGAAATTCAAATCTACGAAATTCGGGAGGACATTATCTCCAATTTCGTTTTCTTGACCAGTTTTTTTTTAATATGTACACAAACCACTAAGCGAGGTTAACCTTGTCTTCATTTTAGCGACAAACAATAATATTTATATAACACTTTCAACTGATATTACATGTTGTATATTATTTCAATTTTCAAACTGATAAAGATTATCGCTGAATTTAGACCTCAGCAGACACTTTTCCCTGGTTTGTGTCGCGTTTTCTTACGGACGCAAACTAGATTTCAAAGAACATTAAGTTCATACCACTGTCATAGTTGGACGTTGATTTATTCGATACCTTCTGGAGGACGCTGTATCAATAAACAAGTGAATGCAAGGCTAATCATTGTTAGGGCCATGAACTTTTCGCGAAAATAATATTTACCCAGTTTGTTTCAGTGCCTTACGAGCACATCTGCAGCTGTGCTTCGTGTTTATTGGCAGAGAACTGCGACACCACATGCATGTGATTTTCAGGTGGAACCTCAAGACACGTGACAGTTGATACATCCAATCTCTACCTATGAATCAGAACTGCAGATGTGCACACGAGGCACTGACACAAACTGGGGCAACATTCTTACCGTGAAAACTTCATGCTCCTAATATTGTGGTGTCAATGTGTCAGTGAGCAGATAATGTCTGCACGAGTACACAAACATTCTTGGATGCTAGCCTACAAGTTAGTGGACCCGCGAATATTTCCTGTCTCTGGCTATAGCGCTAGGTTAAACAGGATTTGCGCTATAATATTAAAATTTACGTTGTTGTTCTCAAATTTTCAATACAGCTAAACGTAAAATAATTCAATATGACGAATGCTACCGAGCCATTGCATCGAGGCCTCCAGCGCTGGTGAGCAGTGACATGAGGTGAGTATGGAGCAGCGCAGGAATGAGAAGGGAAACGGGAGATCCCCGAGAAAACAAGCCGACAACTACATCGTCGGAGTGATTCTCACGTGCGGAACACTTGCGAGTAATTGTGGGTATTTGCATGAAGGGAATAAATAAACATACATATTGTTAAATATTTTAATAAATTCGACGTTCGCAGAACATTTATATTCGTTGTTAGCTGGTACCCGCGGCTCCGTTCGGGAATTTTCAATTTTTATGCGATAATATTAATGAAACAAGGTTTTTGAAACTGCTAAATGGCGCAAAATGATATTAAGGGTGATTAATGTCCGTTTACAAACATTTTGAGAAAGAAAAAATTTTTGCGGGATTTCCTGTATCCCGTTTTGCACCCCCTCTCACTACAATTATTTTACTAACAGAAAACTTCGCACACGCACGCACAACTCACCAAATTTATTTATTTAGTTTCACTAAATATGTTGGTTGCCACATGCTGAGCCTCTACTCCACTTTTGTCGTCCCCTTCCCCATAATTTTTTTTTGTAGAAAACTCTGCGGTCATTTTTTGTTACTAAAATTTTTGGGTACCCTGTTCTGCTCTTCTATCCCACTCCCCCCCCCCCCCC
>PNEQ01021520.1:17224-38597 GCA_003012365.1 Medauroidea extradentata | reverse complement strand
AAAAAAAAAAAAAAAAAAAAAAAAAAAAAAAAAAAAAAAAAAAAAAAAAAAAAAAGGTGTAAATAGGCTTGTGAAAGAACGAAATTTTTAAAATTAAATATGATTTTAAAAACAATTTTGGCTTTTAAATTTGATTCACAGATGTATTTAAATCAACTAAATGGAACTTTATATTTGTTCACGAAAAGCTCTGTGATTGGTCAGTTTGCGCCCATTACCGATACCAGAGCAACTTGCGGTGGAAATTGTCCCTGACCAAACAAATAACATTGAGCTTCCTAACCTGTAGAGTGTAATTAACCTCAGAAGCGACAAGCAATAAAAAAAAAAAAAAAAAAACAACTGCTGGAAGACTTTGTCACACTGCGAGCTGCATGCGTCAAGCTACACCGTGCGGCGAAGTCAGGTCGAACAGACATTGCAACAGACGTGATTTGATTATACACCCACGTAATAATAACAATAATATAACTTATACGATAGTTTGAGCAACTTGCAACCTTCTAAATGCGGCTTGTGTAAACATCAGGTTAAGGTCATGTTGGACAGTTTTTTTTCTTCATATTAAAAAAAAAAAACTAAAAAAAAATTTACGGATTGATTTCGTAATGTTCAAGAATATGAGCAGTTATAAGATACACAATTCTACGTAGGCGCTTTGCAAACTACAGGCACCATTAGTTTGCGAAAGTAGATATATTAATTTTTTTTGCTTGATTTCTGATTGTTTTCATAGCGAATTGGTGATATTTTGGGTGCAAATACAAATATTCCTGCCAAAAAATTAGTAATAAATTATGATATATTTGTGACTATAAAAATATTTAGAAATTCTTCAATATGAAATGTTTGTTGTTTTAGAAACATATTTTCAAAATTACTTAATAACTACCGGGCGCGGCCTTAAAGAACGAAATGTCGCTACACCTGACCACAGGTGTATGACTCAACGTAATGACGTGATTGATAATCGATTAGAATCGATAGTGGCCGCAATTCATCGATCGGAACCATGCGATAAAAGATGTTCGTAATCAGGCTTCCATTTCATCAATGAGAGTGGCAGTAAATGTATAAAGGTATACCAATATTCTAACGAATTATTCTAAGAAGGAAGTGTAAATCATAATACTACGACGCTGGAACATTTTTTGAATGATTCTCATAAGTTGTAAATTGATAGAAAATATCTTAACTGTTTACTGGATATGCATCATCGTGGCAAAATGTTTAATAAAGTCTAGAAAGCTACAGAAAGGAGCATAAATTTTGAAACAAGAAGACATATAACTATACAGACAAACAACGAGGTGGAAAATTGTATGTAAGCTCTTGTCAATAAACACTATACTTTCTTTTTTAAAAGATAAAATACTGGAGCAACAATATGAACGTACGGGAGACTAAAGCCATGATTATGTTACGGTAACATGCGTGACAAGCAATTGCGGAAGTTTAACATGTATAAAACATTACAACACGTATTACAGGTGTTGGAAGAGAACTACAAGTAACAATAGGCCAAAACTACGCCATTGAAGTTTCCACCTGTTGTCCTCCATTGTTACCAGCGCAACAATGGAAACGAATTATGGCGTTGGGCTAAGGCTCTTATCGCAGAGCTGCGTTCCCGCAAGCTTCGTGCAGCTTTGAGGTGCTTCGTTTAACTTCAAACAATCTTGAGGGTGTTCAAGTGCGATAAAGTCATAATTTTATATTTAGATGAAATAGTGTTAGTTTTGTTAACGATATTTGTGAGTGCAGTTTCCTCTTACGAAACAGTTTTAGCTGGCGTAATTTTCTCATAATTATGCGTCAAAATCAAAATTTGTATGTTCTTCTGCCATGCAAATAGCGAAAACCAACTGACTTACGTACGTGAAATAACGTACTATGGGCTACGCAATAAAACATTTGAAAAATCCCGCGAACTGTTTTTCTATTTTAAAAAATTACTGAATTAGCTAAATTTTTCCTTTGCGATTTATTTTCATTCAAAATATTATGTTGTGTGTATTTTAATGTTTTATTGCATAGATCATCGGAGGTACGTTCACGGTGAATTATTTTGTTTAAATAGGTCAGTTGGTTTTCACTATTTGCATGGCAGCGTAACAAGCAAATTTTGAATTTGACACCCCGTTATGACAAAACAATGGGAGCTAAAATTGTTTCGTAAGAGTAAAATGTACTCATTAGTATCGTCTACAAAACTAACAATACTTCATAAAAATATAAAATTATGATTTTATCGCACTTGAACATGTACTAATGAGCACAAAATTGCCACGACAATTATTTCCTCCAAGGCTTCTTTTCATTTCGCATTTACGCAAATTACTACACATGGATCTAAATTTTACAGTAGTTTCCTAACGTAACAAATTTTGTCCTTAAATTTTGAGCACATCATTTTTTAACCAAGCTACGCTATCTTAACATCCCTTAAATTCGTTAAACTAACATTTGATTGTTAAAGAAGTTATAGGTGTTTAAAGTACGACTTTAACTTTTCTTTCAAATGCCATGAATCGTTAATGGCCTAATTTTCCGTACATTATTACGATACGAATTCCAAAATCTAGATATTAACTTTAATATTGACAATATGGTCTAAAGATTTGCCCGCACAGAGAAAATATTTGGTACATTCAACCCTTTACTTGTTTGTATATGGCGAAAAAAGTGTGTGAAATCTGAATCAACCAGATATTTGTTAGGCGCGTAGGTTTAGTTCTCTCAACAAGAGGGTTTAATCAAATTAAAGGTACTTTCCGTTACAACAACAAAGCCAATATTTGACACATTTTATGTATTGCTAAAGTAACAAAGGTTTTGTTGGATCAAATACAAACTTGCTTCGCCAAATACAATCGTATGCATGGTTGACTGGAACAAACCTTTTTCTCCGTGCGTTTTCCGAAGCTACGCGAAGCGCCATGTTCGACGTATGCCGGAAATACTCGAACCGCTGTTAGGGGGAAAAAAATACCCCACAAACGTCTTCAGTTCGCTGATTGATGCTTTGTAGCCTACTATCTGCTCATACGAGGAGGAATGTCAGCAAGCAATGACTAGAGCTGGTGATTTATGGTGAAAAGAATTATGCAACATTTTGTGTCAATGCATCACGTTCACATATGCACCTCTGCTTCATAGCTATTGGCAGCATGCATTTGTGCTGAGTCATCGCTCATTTGACTGTGCCGTTGAGTGGTCACTGCTTAACATCGAGGTCTTCAGTGCAAGTGAGGAGTGACATGAGGTGAGCATGGAGCGGCGCCGGAATGAAAGGGCGGGGGAAACAGGAGATCCCCGAGAAAACCCGCTAACCAACGGCATCGTCCGGCACGATTCTGGGGACCGGCCCCGCCGGGAATCGAACCCGGATCGGCTTGGAGGGAGGCGAGAGTTCTGACCTCGACCACCGCGTCTCACCTGTACCGTTAAGAATGAGGTTACTGCGACATCACACGTCTGCGATTTGCGAGTATCCTCAAGACGTTGAGAGTTACAAACAGCCAATCACTGACCATAAAGTAGAGCTGCAGATGTGCCCTTGAGGTTTTGAATCAAAACGTTGCATTATTCTTTTCACAAAAAAAAACTGACTCTAGCACTGACTAGAGGTACGTGAAATTCGCGGATTCGTTTCAGGATGAACTGGAATTCAAACGCATGTAAATTTTTGTCACTTTACGATTGGACCACAGATTACCAGATACGTCCTTGAAAACTCTCAGCCAATAACACACTTGGAATAAAACGTGGAACGAACTATACTTTACTTGCTACAGGTTTGACGGCGTATGAACGGATAAAACGAGCTGGAATATACATAGGATTATGGAGTCTGGCTGCCAGGTCATTGAATCCGCGAATTTTACGTACCGCTAGCTCACAAGTTACGTTGCTGGGCGTGGCATTGGCTCCGCCCGTAGACCGTACTCAGGATGCATTCCGCAGACCAACGATGATACCCGCCATGTTTCCACGTGTGAAAATTGGGAGCTACCCCACTGGAAATCTAACTGTCATGGTCAGCGACTGGATGTTTAAGGGGTATTGATCCCTACCACCTTGGATTTATGTGTTTCTTCTCGATAACTTCTGTTCCAGTCGATGTATCAAAATTTTTGTCACTACAAGGCATAGATACAAACTAAATCGATTTTCTGTAATTGCTGGAACCATAATATATTCATTATTTTGCAACGGGAAACAGCTGAAAAGGAAAAATTGCTTTATTTACGGGAGCGGCTACAGAGGCCGCAACATTAACAGAAACAATGCCATATGGATTCCAAAAAGTGAATGAAACAATAAACTACGCCTTGTCAGCGTGAAAAAAAGTAGAACAATGATTTATTAGAAAAACCGTAAAACCGATCTGACAGGGATCAGTCCCCCTTAAACTGTCGCTTGTCTCAGGATTCTACTATCACATCACAATAACCTCATTCTGATTGGTACTAATAAATCAGAGACATGTCTGAGTAAGAATCGTTAGCCTATACGTGGTTCAGGATAAAGTGAGCACCCAAGAAAGCCCTGCTAAAGTTCTATTTTCAACCATTTAGTATACCAACGGGAAATTTCTAACCTCTCCGGACACGTCACTTAATGGTTACGCGTCAAAGTTAAATTGTACAGTCAGTATAAACCCATACAGTTTGTTAAAAAAAAAAAAAAGTTTTATTAATTATATAAAATACAACTATGTCGATTTCGGTTGCTTTTATCTCAATATTGTTGTATTTAAACAAGAAAATACACGAAACTATATAGCGTAATTTCGCTGCCAACCATACAAGCAGTACAGCAACTAGAGTTAACGTTGAATTGTATGTAGCAACGGCTAGTGATAGTTTTCAAATGTAAAATTTTTAGTGCTCACTTTATCCCGATTGACCTATACCAATAAGCAATTACCATGTAGCTGAGCTTTCGAAGTGTACGTAAGGATTTTAAACTAAATGATGAGAAAATATTTTCGGGATAAACTCCTGGTTCTAATTGCAGCCCTTGTGGGAGGCGAGTAGTCTAACCTCTACATCTCAACAGGGTCCACTATGCAGTCGTATCCAGTGGTGGATATAGGGAAGGGCAACAGGAGGCATGTGCCTCGGGCGGCATATTAGAAGGGCGGCAGTCTGGTCACGAATTTTTAAGAAAGTTTAAACACAAAAATTATATCCGCCTTGAAGAAGCTAACTCTGTTATTAATGAACTTGTAGTAAATTTTTGGCTGAAAGAGAAGTCATTACACAGAGAAAAAGGATTTGTTGAGTTAACCAAACATTTGTTTGTATATGTGCAACAAACGATGTAGTGTTTATCCAAACAAATATTAAGTAGAAAGCCAGATTTTGTTAAATCAACAATGTTGAATTATTGTTTCAACATCTGATTTAGTAATTTAAACTAAATGAGATTATGAAACAACAAGACTGCTTTGTTGATTTAACAAAAAATGGTTGTCAACTAAATATTTGTTTAAAACAACACTTCATCGTTGGTTGCACATATATAAACAAATATTTGGTTGAATCAACCAATTTTTTCTCTCAGTGTAACGTCTTTGTAACGGAAAGATAGGGTATCGTGTTGTAGTGTATACGTATAATGTCCACGTGTACGGAACACCTGCAAATTAAACTTGAGTTTAATTCGATCATATAATTTTGAAGTACATTTTTTTTTTGCATAGAACTATTCAGTTTATAATTTATTTTCATCCATCTCATTTGAACAAACTTGGGTTTCACGCCCCTATAAATGTAAAATACTTTAGCGATTAGGCCACTGTTTACTAAACACATCCTTGAAGTAAACATGCATGAAACACTTCCGCACTAACTTATGAGTACAACTGGCCACTCACTGCAGCAGCAGCCAATGAACAAATAGATGGAGACAAGAGTGTACAGATCACTGTGGACACAAGACCAACGATATTTCCGGGTCTGTAATGCTAGTACTAACATCCGAAGGTCACTAGCGAATCAGCAACGAGCCTGCGAGTGTGCAAGAAATTTTCCACGTACTTTTCTCGTAAAATAAACGGCGAGGCACGCATTCCAACATGAGATGTGACGTCACTCGAAGGGCAGCGCCGTGCGACCGGAAGGTCAAGTCACAGAATATTTAGGAATACAGAAGTGAAATAGCCGGCAGGACGTCAAACTCAGTCACACACGCCAGCAAAATAGCTACCTTGGCCAGCAGTATGGCGGAAACGCCTACCTCCAATCAGCGTAAGGCGGCTGTCTTGTCGCCGGAACCAGGCCAATAGGAAACCTGAGGTAACATGCAGGAGCCAAACATACACGGGGCTGGTATCAACAGCCTCGGGCAGCCAATAAGCGGCGAAGTTCGCCCTATCAAATGCGCCGCCACGTCATTTCACGTCTGTATTACTATTAAGTCTGTGGTCGAGTGGCAAGCGACACCAGAAAAACGTCTTCGGCTAACTTTATACACTGGCACAATGCATCTCGCAATAGTAGACATGCTATCACGGTTGCCAGTACATTAGCACACAGCTGACAAAATAGTTGTGTAGTAAAAATGTGTTTAGTATTGTGCGTAGTTCGACGTAAACATTAAAACCAAACAGAGAAGTTTGCATGAACAATATGTTGCACAGAGTATGTTAACTGTTGTGAATGAGAGATTCTGGTCAGCGCTCAACATCGAGGTCTTTAGAACTGGTGAGAGGTGGCATGAGGAATGAGGTGAGTATGGAGCAGCGCCGGAATGATATGGCGGGGAAAACGGGAGATCCTCGAGAAAACCCACCGACCAACGGCATCGTCCGGCACGATTACCACATGCGAAAATCGGGAGACCAACCCCGCCGGGAATCGAGCCCGAATCGTCTTGGTGGGAGGCGAATAGTCTGATCATTCGGCCACCGCGGCCCCGTTAACTGTTGTGGAAACGTTTTTTTAAAATATATTAGACAAAGAATTGGCAATATTTTGGTAGATAAAATTTGACAGTTTCACAACTTTTCGAAGCATCAGCAACTGAGTTAGAGCCAAAAGTATTTTTTACCCCGCAGAGAATTCATAACTATTCAGTAGACAGTCAACTTATTTCTCTCTGCCGAATATTTCTTAGTTACCGACAGAAGTAAAATACTATTTAAATTGCACATTTTTTTTAAACCTGAGCAAACTGTTCATTTGCGATGCTACATGCACCGGTGAGTTCGGTACACTGGCGTGGTTTGAAAAATAAAGGGCCTACGCTGTCTAGTGAAGAGGGACACCACCTGTATCTGACGACGCACAACCCCGCAGCAAGGGGAAAGAAACCCCGACGTGATGTTTATTTGTCGTGCGGAGGAATCTCACCAACCAACAGCTCTAGGGGAAGAAGATGGTCACATGAAGACATCAACACATGGTGTAAGACCGGTGTTGTGGCGTGCACACATTTTTTACTGCAGTACTTTGAACACGTGTATTTGTTTATGGTATAGTTGGAGAAGCTGAAAATCGCGGGAATAGTTGACTATTTGATAGGTTCCAACATGCTGTATATAACACTGAATGTTTTGTACCTATATTGGCTATTGTTAATTTGAAGCATTTTATCTCTCTTCAACAGGCTCAGTTAGAACAGTACAGCTTGAAAACACAGCGTGTGAGATTCGCCACAAAACTTTTCACATGTGTCACGATTAATATACTACAATTTATTGGAGACTATGCTAAACATTTTCGCGATTTTCCAGTGTCTCTAGGTATTGTGCAACTTGTGGATTTTACTGAGTATGCTGGCAATTCCATCTTAGCTAGAATAAATGTGTAATTTTCTGCAGGAGGGGCATTTCTATAGCATTTGGCTATGGAAGAATTTAATATGTTTGCTCTGCAATCTTCTTTAATTAATTTTTATTTTTCATTGTGACTAATTTGTGTATTTGTGTGTTAAAAATTATAATTTATATATTTGAATTAGATTGGTTAATTAATGAATGAACCAG
The DNA here is from genome assembly GCA_003012365.1 of Medauroidea extradentata. Lineage (NCBI taxonomy): Eukaryota > Metazoa > Arthropoda > Insecta > Phasmatodea > Phasmatidae > Medauroidea > Medauroidea extradentata. The sequence continues at coordinate 30,601 of PNEQ01021520.1, read as the reverse complement.
AAAGATAGCTTTTTTTCTCTTTGGAGTGTTAGTACACTTAGTAGACTTATTTTTGTTTATTTTTGTACGTATTTGTAATATGTTTTCGGAGTAAGTTTTTATTTAGTTTGTCTTCCCATTATGTTTATCTACGGAGATAAAATAATTGTAGGATTAAAAACACAGGACGGTCTCCATGAATATGATTTTGTGGTCCATCAAAAGCTAAGCTAAAAGCGGATAGTATTTAGACTGCTGTAACTACAAGAATATTACCACAATTCGTAAGTCATAACTATACTCCTACATTGGCCTTTGCTACCAACTATAAATAAAAACTCACTACAGACAAACTTACGACAGTCATCAATGACTCAGCTATACAGCATGTTAATCAAGTATGTTACAAATTTTTTGAGATGATTTCTAGTAAAAAATGAGGTAAAGTTAAGTTTATATATTTAAAATTTTTCGTTGGCGCACGTTGTGAGGGTCAAGTTCGCGTTATGAAATAGAATTCGACTACTGAATTTTGTTAGTAGATCTTGAAGTAACGTAAATGAAAGAATGCATTTCTGGGTGTGTTTATTAATTTTCGAGCATCTGTTGTAATATTAATGTACACATTATGACTTGCGCATTCTACGTATATTGTGCATTCAAAATACATTACAGTTCATCACTAACTAGGGTTACATTCATTCAAATCTCCTGTGTATCGCGTATTGCCTACCTGTCAGCATTCCAATTTTCTATTTTCTCGAAAACGGTTGACTTGATGCTATTACGACAAAGCTACAATATTTTTGTTCACTGGAGATTGCACAAAAAACCGTTGGTGGTATTTAATACCCATAAAATGAAATTGCAACTAAATTTATGACGAAAAACGGTGTGACAAACCCCACAACATAATGAAGGTGACATGTATTCCATTCCTTATTTGCACAGATTGTAAGTCGTAGTCGGAGTGAGAAATAACAATTAAGTTATTTATTTTAATAAGAAATATCGCGAGTAAAATCATTTTTAAGGAAAGATTTCTTAAAGTGTGAAGTATTTCGGTGCCTGACTTACAACAAAGAAACTGTAAATATTAGGTATAATTAACTTTGAATAATTTCAAATGATAGACTGGCGAAAGCAGCAACTACACGTCTCACATAGGCAGTTCAAGTTAAAAGTTACAATTTTGAAGCATAGTTATTTTATCACTACACAGCAATTTGTATCTTTCCACCACAAAGTAGTCTACAGAGTTCAGCATAATCACAACTTTTTTTTTACAAGACGGTTCTTAAACAGTCTATATGGATATTTGTAGGAACATTTTAACGTGATTTTAAAAGAAAAGAAAAATTTAATTTCAAAACTTTTTAATTTAGTACCCCCCCCCCCCTCACTACCCGTACTAACCCTGGCAACCCCGGGGCAGAAACTGACAGCAAAAACAACATTGCTGTACAAACACATCACAACGTAGGTGCAAGGTGGGCGGGGCGCTAATACGGAGTCTCGTTATCTCGACCTCTAACAACGCAGTGCAGGGACGCGTAACCAAGGAGGTTCACACGGGTACACAGCCTCCCCTCCCCCCTCACCCGACAACATGTTACGAGCCTTCCGCGGACAAGGTCTACCCGCCCCGGATGTCCAAGACGAGTCTTCCGGTCGGAGACCAGGCGCTTAAACCGCTAGCCCACGGCGAGCCGAGGCGGAACGACAGCTGTTAAGTAAAGTGCAGCTGGAATAATTAGATCCGAGATGCAGTCGTCTGCTGGCCACACCTCACGGATCCACCTGAGCACGGGACAAAAGCGATTGCGGAGCCGAATAATAGCATTCACAATAACACTTCATACAGGATCAGTTAGAACGGAGGAGTTTATGAGTGGTGACATCGTGGTAAGGATATGCTCTCTTAATTCTAATGTTTTTGTGATAATTGTTTATATTTAAGCTCAAACGAAAGCAGATAACCAGAGCCCACGATTTTTCGCGAAAATAACTCAAACAGTTTGTTGCAATGCCTTATGTGCACATATGAAGCTCTGCTTCATGGTTACTGGCAGAATGTATTATTGCACAGACGTGGCTCATTTGATTGTGCCAACTGCGACACCACACGTCTGTGATTAGCGGGTAGAATCCTAGACGCTGAGAGTTAAAAACAGCCAATCACTGACCATGAAGCAAGGCTGCACATGTTATGTACACATAAGGCATTGAAACAAACTGTTGCAGAATTCTTTTCGCGAAAAATCATGGGCTCTACAGATAACAAAAATCTGTTTGGCAGTTTTGTTCAAAATTATATTTGCTGTGAGAGATATTTTTTTTTTTCAAAACAAGAAATTGTGCGGTTTCAACTAAAAAGTCAAGTACCCAGAATTTCGTCAATTGTATAATTAGCTAAATTAATGCTAAAAACCTAATATTGTAATCTCAGATTTTTTGGCGAATGATGGAAAAAGTTGTAATACTTGAAACTATTTAACGTGAAACTGTAGTAAACTGTACTACTATGTATTATTGATATGTACACGTACGTAGCGGTCTCTGTACGAAAATGTCACCCTTTGACGCAAATCAAAGTTATATTTTTCTACGTTAAAAAACGGTAATTTTATATCGGGAATTTCTTGGGCGAGCTGTTTATAACAGTATCGTATATTTTGAAATTAACGTACGACAAACAAGGTATATTAATAAATAAAAGAGTATGTGGCGGCAGTTATGTCATAGGGTTTGTAAATAAGGTTGTTATTATTGTGTCAAAATAAATTAACAAAACAAGATCCCTAGCTGTTAGGTTGGTTAGGTGGAAAGTTCTGCTGACTTCGAGCTCAACTTCACCGTACAAGTGTAGTTTCCATCTTCATTCACATCATGTACTAAATACTTACACGTACAGGAAATAAACTACTTCATAAGATTTTAGATTTTCAATACAGTCCTACATAGCATTATTACCAACTTTCTTAGCAGTTATTTTACCACAGTGACCCATTCTTTCGGTTCGTTCAATTACGTCGTACATACGAAATTTCCACACTATATATCGTTCATCATGGATACGTCCACTAGCGAATATATTTGCTCACAAAGTTGGCATAATTTTTCCCCGAGTAGGCATCGCACTCACGAAAGTTGAGACGTTTTCGAATAAACGTATATACCGACCACGGTGTAGAAGAACAGGTCTGGACACTCGCCTACCTACCAATGTATTTTGCTTGACCCCCTTGTTGTTTGGCTGTAGTTCGTCACGTTACCGAGAATGTTGTACGTTGTGGTGCTGTAATCCGGGGGTCGAACACAAACTCCGCCCACTTTTATTCTATTGTTAACATTATAAAGTAAATACAGATTGCTGGAGCCATGATTTAAAATTGTGAGCGAAGGAAGTATTTTATAAATTGATAAAAAAAAATATGTTTTGATAAATTGTTTATCTTAGTGGGAAGGGAAGTGGGCGGAGTTTGAGCTCGACCGCCTGGATTACAGCACCAAAAAATGTATAGCATTCTCGGTAACTGTGAACTGCAGCTAAACAACAAGGGGGTCAAGTTTCCAGGTGAGTGTCCAGACCTATTCTTATACGGCCGTGATACCGACAGAAGCTCTGCACATCGCTCTGCGGCTAGCAGAGAAGGTCATCGTAAAGCGATATAATTTGCTTGCAGACTGGTGCGCTTGCCGCTTTCTCAAGGGCATGCGCATGGTCGCGTGTGAAGCTCGAAGGACAGGAAATCGCATATTGTTTACAATTGGCCCTGCTTCACGCTTGAACGCGGCGCGAGGCAGGCCACTTCCCCTCCAACCACACCTGCAGTTGCACCAGTGAATATCTCTGAACCCGACCTTTTCCTTCAGAGGCACTCCTTTCAGAACAAGCGCTCTAACATACCCGGATATTTCGCAAATTCAACTGAGAAGACGTCAGATTTCCAACTCCTGTAGACGTTAATTACCTCCACGATTGTGTCACTGTTTCTGAAACACTTCCCTGAGGAATGTGATTTTTGTTGAAAAGAATTTTGCAACAACTTCTTTCAATACATAGAGCCCGGAAGTTTTCGCGAAAAGATTTTTGCAGCACTTTGTTTCAGTGCCTTACGTGCGCACCTGCATCTCTGCTATGTCGTCAGTAATTGGATGCCGCAACACCCAGCGTGTGGAGGTTAAACCCGCAAATTACAGACGTGTTGTGTCACAGTTGTACTGATTGGCACAGTCAAGTGAATAATAACTCGGCACAAAAACACTCTGCCAATAATCATGAAGTTGAGCTGTGAATGATTCAGAAAAAGGAAGGGGGCAATATACCCTTGCCCCCTTCACTGATGGCTGCTGTTGCGCACCTGGGAATATTCCGCGAATTTGTTGTGGAACGAGCAAACAATCAAACGTATACATCCCCGGTGTGTTTGCGTAGCAGACAAGCCTAAATTAAATCTGCTAAAAACCAGGACCTAATCCTTTATTGCCGTGATTGGGCTGGAACTAGTTCCGATATTAAGCAGCATCCAATGAACATACAACAGAATCTTGAGAATACACAGTTCAGAGAAGTTCAGCGTGCTGGCCGATTAACTCGCGAAAATGTCTAAACTCTCTAGCAATTAGAAGCAGAAGTTAACTCACTGTAGTTCTTTCGAGATGCAAAACTAAAACACTTCCATCCATGAAACTTTGTAGGTAAACTTTCTGCGTCATTGGCTATTTGAAGGGGAGTTCATGACGAAAAGCCCTTTTGGTTTTTTTTTATGCGTAATAAAATTAATTTAAAGTATGGCACTATATCCGTGTATTAAATTACATTAAACGTTTCCTTACTGCATTTGCTAATTATGTCTTTGAACTTTGGAAATTAGTATTTTGTTGTTACTAAAGTTTTAGTTTGAAAAGTCATTAATTTTTCTCATAATGACTAGTCCTAAACAACTTCGTCAAATTTTTGGATTTGAAAGTTAGTAATAGGTCTACAATAAAAATGCAAACAAGACATTTTTACTTTGTGAAAATTGCACATCTTTTAGTGTTTAATTATTAGTAAGAGTTTCACAGAACTATAAAATGATGAGCTCGAGTAACCAACGAAGTAGGCCTACTTTAGCTCAGCGAAATCCTCAAATAAGTATACAAGTATATATAACTTACTCCGAAACTAACCACTGCATAAAAACGTAATTTTTAGACAACGTGCAATATGTGCATCCTATAAGTGGCTTCTCGGCGGTGGCGAGCTACTACAACCCAATTAATGTATGTGTTCCTTCCGATCAATAATATTGATTTTAACAGTTCTGCCTCGGTCTAGCTCAGCAGGTATTTTTTAATAATACAGTAAATATTGAGATGACAAGTTACTTGATACGGCGGCAAATGGCCCCCGCTCACCGTGAAACAGAAAAGAACATGTCACTGATTCGCGATTCAGCCTAGTCACACAACTTCGCGCCGCCGGTGAATTATACAAACAATGGCTGATTCCACAGCTTTGTCGCGTCTCGGGCGCGATTCCCGTCTCCTTGGTCTGGCAAAGCACAAAAAAAAAACTAATTCAACTAACCGGCTTATTAATGTTTGCAAATATCGTCCTGCTAATCCTCGCAAATCGTACCCAGAGCTGCGACACTTCCGCGAGACGCGGCCTCAGCCCCGAGGACAGCAACACGTCTGTTTGCCTCGAGCACTTCTTCGAACAACGCGTCTCCACGCCAAGCCGGCTACACTGACCCCTAGTTCCCTTCCACCAATCAGAAGCCCTGTTACATTTAAACTCGGTTTGCCGACGGCTGAGAACTCAGGCCTTTGCGAGCGTATCAAGTATTAGATTTATTAATCAAAATCAAAAATTTACATGTATGTTTATACCCTTTAATTTTAGCACATAAATTTATTTACTTTTAACTAAATTTATATTTAATTTACATTTTAAATTTAACTGCCAGGCGGCAAACCGTGGCAGGCGTCTTATTCCTGTCTCTGTCTAACACTCCCTCTCTCGACCAGTGGGAGGTACAAGGCACTCTTCTCTTCAACAATTCCTCAACCCCCTTGACACATACATGGCCTGCCTTTTGCTTCCTGCAGCGTGACGAAACTCAATTTTCTACAGCCTCATCATCCTCTAGATATAAAATAAATTTTATTCATTTTCTTAATTACTAACTTAACACTTATATAAATAAAATATACAGCTTTCACAGAGTCTGGCATAGTTTGAATCATCTCTGTAGTCCAATTATTACTCATTCTAGGTATATACAATTACAGTGAATCATTCTGCTACAGTATGTTTATGTACCATTTTCCGTACTGATTGCAGCTAGCTACAACATACCAATAAAACATCTACATTGAAACAAAATTAATGGCTTCTTACACTGTCATCGGTGACCATTTGCTCTATTTTATATACATAATTATACACTAGAAGCAATGCCAAATTGGCATATCACAATTCATTATTTTATGTTTTAGATTTTGTTATATTAAGGTTGATAAATAAAATTTAAATATATATAAACATCAGCAATAACCTATGAATCAATTTTGTGTAAACGACTGAAAATTGGAACATTTCAAACGTAGTTGCCTAGCTACGATGACAATACACTTCCCTTGGAGGACTACGGTATTGAATAGTTTCCTCGTGGAAAATTAAACTTCTTATTTGTATCCACAAGGCGATTATGATTATAACTACTACCTGTAACAACCTCCGTGTACGTGACTGAATTATGCCGACGTAGAACAAGCTGTTCCAATTGTACGCGATTATATGAAGTGTATTTTAAGACACATTTGTTTTGACACGCGAGTCTTTGTAACGAAGATATTAAAGGGACAAATGGGAACGTCACAGTGGGTCGAGTAGGAAAAAAACTGTGAAATCTAGCAGTGAAAATGAGATACGTGAGCGCTTGATATCTTGAGAGCTAATGAGGATGATGTGAAGCGAGTGTGGAGTAGTGTCGGAATTAAAGAAAAGGAGAGAGAGGAGTTTCCCGAGAAAAAGAACTGCCAGATAACTGCATATATCCCCACGTTTCCCACAAATTGTGTGGGATCGCCGTGGTGAGAGGCGAGTGGTTCGGCCACGACGCAATAAATAATGACTTGAGTTACTGACTTTAGTTCCTACTGTTTTTGCGATAATCATTTTTTTTTACCTTAAGTCAGAGCAGATATCAAAAATCTGTTTGGCAGCTTAGTTTTAAATAGTTACTATCGTGATATCTAATTTTTCAAAGCAAGAAATTATACGATTTCGACTAAAAAAAAAAAGTTAACCAGAATTTCGTTAATTACACAATTAGCAAAAACCACAGTAGGCCTAATTACTGCCTTGAAAAAAAATCAGCCAACATAGAGAAGACGATTTTAAACAAAACTGCCAGGCAGATTTTTGATATCTGCTCTCGTTTAAGCGTAAAAAATTAATATAGATAAAAATTTAGAAACTAGAGAGCACGGCCTCAAATAAAGAAAATATTTTAACATACCATGTTTTACAACGAACCAAAAATTTATCATAGTTTCTCCTATTAAAATATTTTAAACGTTTAAAAGGAAACACGTGGGACGCACGCAACATATTGACCTAAAAGGAGTGTAGATACTAACTGTCGTTAAGAAAACTCACACATGAGTTCATATCATTTACAGTGCAATAAAACTATTAGTGACTTTGATGAACTATGTATTCAGCGATTTGTCTATTGTATGCGCCGCACGGGAAAATCTTGCAATTATTTTGACAGAAGAAATTGTAATATAATTTCTGTCCGTTTAGAAACGATGTATAATACTTTATTTTGTTTTGTCTTTTATGTAAAATTTTGCAATAGATTTTAAACATGAAAAATTTGTACCGAACAGAATAACTACATGTATCTCTAGCTCTTCGGGAAATTAGTTTAAAATCGACCGAAATATCTGTACCGAACAGACAAGAAACCGATTTAAAAGAAACGTGGTAAAAATTCAGTCTGGGACGCCACAGTACGAAATCGTGAAATATAAACATGTACATATTTAGTACATATACTGACAACGAGAGACAGTAAGAGTTCTCTAATTATGTTAAGAATGGCCCATTCTTCGCGTCGTAGGTCAAAATCCAGGGGCTTTTTGGGTGATGCACAACATGGTAATTTTTGTTTTCGCTCTGAAATTCACTGGATCAATGCATAGATAAGACTGAATTATGCCCAAGAAGTAACTTCTAATGGTGGACACGTGAACTTCCTGATTACGAGTCCAGAGGCGATTTGAGTCCACGATTAGAAAAGTCATGGATTTTTGGTGAAAAGTATTTTGCACGAATTTGTTTCAATGTCTTACCTGCACATATGCAAATCTACTTTTGTTGTTGGTAGCATGAACTTGTATAGAGGCGTCGCTGAGTTTACTGTGTCAATGAGGATAAGTAGGACCATGAATATTTCACGAAAATATGTTTGCATCACTTTGTTTCAGTGCCTTACGTGCGCACCTGCATCTCTGCTTTGTGGTCAGTGATTGGATGCCGTGACACCCAGCGTCTGGAGGTTGAACCCGCTAATCACAGACGTGATGTGTCGCAGTTATCCGTGTACTGATTGGCACAGTCGAATGAATAACGACTCTGCACAAAAACACTCCGTCAATAGCCATGAAGTTGAGCTGCAGGTGTGCACGTAAGGCACTGAAACAAAGTGGGGCAAAAATCTTCTCGCGAAATGTCCTGTCCCTATTCATGATTATTGGTAGAGTCACGGATACTTCGCGGGTTCAACGACCAGCAGGATGGACTCCACAGTCCTGTGTACATTTTGTCCTCAGCTATAGGCCATTCACGATAAAGTGAGCACTGCATGAAATTTTCTTTCGGCTGTTCTGAATCCATTTTCACTATTTTTAATATGAAAATTTCCATGTGACTAAAAACCAGTGTAAATGTTTCAACACTCTCAAAAGTTAACATAGATTTGCCCAATAAAACATATTTTTAATTAATTACAAGTTCTACTGAGTACTTGTATACAGTGAGCAGCCTATATTTGTCCATTGGCTGCTGCTCCAGTGAGAGAGAAGTTTGGAAATTTTACGATGTAGCGCGGTAGTCCATGAGTGTTTTTATGCATGTCCGCTCAGAAATGACAGAGACATAAGGGCAACCTTGAAAGGCGCATAAAATAATTCATCACCTCAACGAGCCAAGCTCTGAAATAATGTGCACGGTTTCCGCCGGACCGTTTTCACTATGAGACGCTAAGCGGTGGCCATGCGGTTCACTATGAGACGCTAAGCGGTGGCCATGCGGTTTTATTCATGGAAATTCTGTAGCAAGCAAAGTGTCACCATAATGAGGTTCCGACATTGTCTGAAGAGTTTTTTTTGTACGTTGGCACGATGGGCACGCATGAAATTGTTTCGTAGGAAAAACCTATTTACGAACACACTTCAACGCATTTGAAGCGTGAGGTAGGAAGCCGCCTTAAATGTACACACCGTTGTATAAAAGTGTTACGAAGGCATGTATGGTAAAGTTGTTTTCCACACATCAATGGTACCGATCCCATACATTTGAAAGCATACTGACGTCACCAAACTTGTATACTTACAATGATCAACATCAGCTCTATTTACAAGCTCTGAAGTGTAAAAAAATACAAGGAAAGACCTAAACACAGTTGGATACAGAGAGGTGACTTCCCATGCCTCCAAGACGCGGTGAAGGATCACAACACGCGGTCTGACAGGACGCAGAGGGTGGCTGGGAAAATAAAAGAGGGCGATGAGAGAGGCCGCGACGGGCACCACCAGCATTCTCTCTGTGCGCACAACAGCATCCGCCGTCTTTTCACACACTGCCGCGATTCCATAAGCAAATTGCAAGCGGTTAATGAGCGAGTGGTCTAATTACTCTCCCGGCAGCAAACCGCTAAGACGACTTCCCGTCGTTAGTACGGAACTGTGATGGCTGGGGAGGAGGGAAGGAACGTGTAATGTGAAACATGTTGGGTAAGGAAGGTCGCCGCTGACAGAGGAATAAAAAAAAAATCCTAAGTCAGCCATTCTAGGCCTCGAACGCGCAAAATATGTTGATCCAGACAGTCAACTTGTAAAAGTTGGTGGACCTGGCGCGTGAGCCGAGCTGTAGATTGGCACGAGAAGTACTTTGTCGTGTGTAACCATTACAAATGTTTACAATGTGTTTGTCTACGAAAAGAAGACACACTTTAAACTGTGTCCCTATGACTTTAAAATACCGTCCGCTAATCAGAAACATGATTTACAAGCTCCTCAAAAGTTCTAAAATGACTTTTCCACGTTGCTGTAGCTCAGAAAATATCAACCGTAATTGTAAATGAAAATCATAGAGACCTGCATTGGACTCTACCATCAAAATTTCCACAAATAATATAACAGGGTCATCGCTTGAAGTCCCATTGTAAAACTCTCTATGAAAACACTGCACGCTAGTTTAGAACTCCGCGCCTAGAGGCGATGAGGTGATTGACGGACGTGTTGTATTCAACTTAACCGCCTTCCCAATTTCCGTGCCGAAAAAAAGTTTCCTTCCGCTAACTCTTTGAGATACAAAATCAAATGTTAACGTTTACCAAAGCACTATCACGATGCAAAATTCAACCGATTAAGGGCGCTGCTCACCTCCGAGCAATGGAGCAAGGGTAGGAATTTATATTTAAAATTGTGTTAAGTAGAACTCAGTGCCTGTCGAACCAACATGCATGGGACCACTGACATATTTATCTCGGAGCGGACTATACTGTAAAATTATCCTGAAAACTGTGAGCACATAAGTACTTGAGTGCCTAAAAAAATACTTGTTGATAGTTTGTTCCCGCATTTTCATTCCATTATCAATATATTTCCCTTCCCAATTAAGAAAATTATATTTTTCGTAAAACAAAATCGTGAAAAGTGAATGAACCGCACCTAACACATGCAAATCCTTGTCCTTGGTCTCGCCAAACCTCTGGGATAGAATTAGAATTTATTGATTTGTGGACATACGCCATTGCTTATGTTTTGCTCATTAAAACCTGTGTTGAATAACAAAGTACGTAATCGAACAAGAAAAAACTTTGCTATTCAAAACAGGTTTGATGAGCAAAACATAAACAATAGTGTATGTCCAAAAACTAATAAATTATAATCGTAAACTACCATTGCAACAAATATTTAAAAAATCTCTGGGATAGGCACCGCAAAATAAATGACCCCTTCATTTATTGGTTTACTAAGCAAATATGTGCAACGACATGAAATTATGTGCTTACTGTTTAAATGTATAATCCAATTTGAATAACTAAACTCTCGTAACTGCACATACTGCACAAAAATATTTACGCCCTTGGCTCATTATACATTAAAAGAAAACTGTATAAAACGTATTTTAAAGTAGGCCATATTTAGTTATATTTTCAATCACACTTTTTTGCCCATAAAGTTTTTGCAGCGGCCCTTAATATTTAGTAGCTGAGAACAAGGTTTGCACAGAAAAAACAGTTTTGTACTGACTACGGAATATTTTGTCAATGTAGACCCTACCAAATAAATTTGTGACGAACGCCAAATATTTTGCAATGTCCACGAAACTTTTTGTTGGTAAGTTTATTACTATATAATCACCAACAAAAAGTTTAATGAACACTGCAAATATTTGGCGTTCACCACAAAAATGCTTAGTAGGGACTTAATTGACAAAATATTTTGTAGACACTACAAAACAGTTTTTTTTTTGTGTCGAAAGAAGAAAATGGTCACGTACGTAACTCCAAGGGATATTTTCGCTAGTTAGAACTGTCTCGACTAATAATGAGGTCAGCGCCAGGCGAAAGTACGAATTCGCTGATCATAGTCATGCATCCACATGACATGAATTCCCGGCCTTGCAATGTAGAGGCCGCAATTCGGGACCTAAATAGCATATATGCATTAGAGCAATTACGAAACTATACGTGCAACGTACTTACGTTAATTTCAGCAAATCATGTAGAATATCTTCCCCAAATGTTCGATGTAGCAGTCTCGAAACAACTGTTTGACCACAGCTTGAAATGAAAAATCTGTAAACATAAACAGAAACAAATGACTGGTTTAAATGAAGTCCACAGCAAACGATATATTATATTAAAACACAATGAGAAACAGAAGCAGATTATGTCGAATGAGTTTTATTATATAACGTACAATTCTTTTACATTTGTCGATGCTGCTAGTTTCAATTATAAAACCTCGGATTTTTCGCATGTGGGAATCGTGCCGGACGATGGCGCTGGTCGACAGGTATTCTCGGGGATCTCCCGTTGCCCCCGTCCTTTCATTCCGGCGTTGCTCCATACTCGCCTCATGTCACCCGTCACCAGCGCTAAAGACCTCGATGTTGAGAGCTGACCAAAATTTCTCCCTCTCACACTCAATTATAAAAGTTCAGCAAAAGGAACCTTTATGTTACCACGTAAATTCCGAGTAGCGAAGAGCAAAACCTTTCAAGGAACATTACATAACCAAAAATTGTTTTGTTTGCGCCATGCTTAAATTTCTATCTGTAATATTTTTTGGCTATTGATTCTCAGTATAGCACAGAGAAATTCCAAAATACCGAAAGAAAGCTTGACCTACAAGAACAAGGGTGACTTCGAGATATAACAGTAAAATATCCTATAAAATATAGTACCGTAAACCGGGTGTAGGCTACTTTGCACCAGCATGTGTAACTTTGCACCACCAAAAATTTATTTTCTATGCTGATAGTTGTATTCGATGGTATTATATTATAATTTTTTAAATACCCAGCCGTGACGTGTCTTTATTTCACCAAACGAACTAGAAATAAATATTTTGGTGATGCAAAGTTACCCATGCTGGTGCAAAGTATACCCACTGTATGGTGTGCAAGTATTTTATTCTGAGTACAATAGCCGAAATCTCGATATCTCACTATATAGACTGGAGGAACGTCTGAAAGTGTTTTTGAGATTTTTAAGCCCCACGCTTACTGTACAGCGGTCAAAAGGCGGTTATATTAAGTCACGAGGTTACCGTGGGAGGTGAAATTTTCAGTTTGGGAGACTTTCAAACAAATTAACCAAAGTAGAGTTATTAAGCGTCCAATAAATCACGAACCGAATTTTTGCAGGGCTTTTACACATATTGCAACCTGGTGACCAAGCAAAGCTAGTTATGTAAATTAAACCTACCTAACCCCAACAGGCTGCGGAACCCAGGCCTTCGGGTATCATCCTACTACGATATTTACCCTTACAGGTTACGTTACACAACCGCCTAAAGATGCAAGGACATTCCTGTTCACAGTAGGCTCCTAACAACGCAATCAGGGAAGGTTCCAGTGGGGGGGGGGGGGGGGGGGGGGGG
>PNEQ01021520.1:0-17124 GCA_003012365.1 Medauroidea extradentata | reverse complement strand
TCATAATTTGCCCGACAAATTGCGACATAACTATACATTACTAGTAGCTCTTAACGCAGATAGAATTTACGGCATTGTCACCGATTTAACATTTTTCTTCACAAGAGCAAAATTTAGTCATATTTTGTGTCTAAAACAAGAATACAAATATCTGGTACAAATATAAAAATAAAAGCATGGTACTGAAAATTAGTAGACCGCGCCTTTAGGAAACAATACCGTTAGCCGTCACGGCCACGGCGACGAGAGAAGACAGCTGTGCGACGTCTTGAACGTCGAGGGTAGGCTGAAGAGGAAGGCTCCTCCAGACGGCGAGTGATGTGCTACCGGGCCGGAGGCGCACCCCGGGAAGTCCTCGTCGCGCCAATTTGCGAGCGCGTCGCAGCCGGCGGGGGATCGTTACGCTCGCGTGCTCCAACAAGTAGCTGGTTCCCACGCGAGAACACTTGCCCCCCGGTGGCGTCCCACGTCGCGGAGGAAACACGAGGGGCGGACACAAGTCGTCCAGGAAGGCGTGACTCACGCTCATCTCGAGGCGTCCCGGGTGCATCGTCCACGGACATGCGCTCTGACACGACAGCACTGGGATAGAGGAGGGGGAAGCGGGCGAACGCTACGCTACACTTGTCTTGTTCCTCTGTACGAGTGACTTGGATTTACAATGGACTAGATACAGGTAAAAACCAGGAACATCTCATACCTGTCCCTCGTCAACACATGTTACCAATACCTATCTGTGTGAAATACATTCGTAACTGCTATCGGAATTACGTATATAATAAGTTTAATCGGGCTGTTTACTACACATAGTATTCAACAACAGCATACAAGGCAGCAGTCAAGTATTAACATTTGCCATTGTCACCGAAATAATTCTAGCACCTTGTGATGGTAAACATATTTTCTACTTAATTGTTCTATTCTAACAGTAGATGATTGGAGGCCGTGCGTCACCCTTATCCACTGGTCCCGCCCCATCTATGGAAACAAGTACTGGCATAGAACGAGTGTTGAGTACAACGCATGAGAGTTTATTTCACTTGGCATTTTTTGCTTCGTGTGGTACAGCAAATAATAACTGGTACTGCCAAAAGTTCGGAAAATGTTATTGTCTGTTCCTTACCAATACATGTTTCCAATAGCAGGAACTAAAAGTACTCCTATCTCTAGCTTGGGCTCAACATAACGAGATTCCAAAGAGGCTGTTAGCTTACAATGGAGTCCTGAAAGAGGCGTAAGAGCTAGAAGTCATAACAGTGAACCAACGCGCTAGGGAAGAAGCCACAAATCCATGTGAGGAAGCCGATCCTTCTTTCCACCGAATCGGCAGGAATGGGGTGCCTCCGCCGTAACTGAACTCTCCGATGGGAATGGAGTGTTCGTCAGTAACATCCTGATACTATTTCCCTCTTAGGTTTCTATCCTGGTAATGGGATGGTGGCGCGAATATAAAGCATCTCCCACTCAAGTCCATCTCCACTTCTCGTGTTTGCGGCTGGTAACAGTGCTTGCACGATGCGGCTAAGAGTGACGACGACTGCAGCCTAGCAGATGCTCTGTTAGTGTACCATCGAGTACCCAAATTGAGATCTTCACTGGTACTCAACAAGCCAGTTGTGGTTGCTCGCATGCTGTGCACTGGACTATTGAGCTCATTGCCTACCCCAAATGAAGCCCGAAAATGTGGGCGTACCTCGAGACTGTGCCATATCTGCAATAAAATTCTGGAGCCCTGGATAGTGTGTGTATTACCGAGAGTATACGACAGACATGCCTCGAAGATCAGCCCGTAAGGCCCAGCGTTGTGCCGATACTGACTGTCAGTCGGGGTCGGGGTGGTTTTGGTTGAAGTTCCTGCTGAGGAGTTATGACTGCAGGGATTGTTGGGTCTGAAAGGCTGGATATTCCTGCTGGTGTTACTGCTACTCTGACTAGTACTCGGAAACTGATCCCATTCCTACGACATAGGGGAGGGTGTTGTGGAGGGGCTGAATGGCCGGAAGAATTCGTGATCCCAGAAGGTAATGCTGGTCTAACTTCCTAGGAAAATGTGATCTTTGAACGATTCTTGCAATTGGGGTGTATGACGAACTGAAGTGTTTCTTCGTGTATACGCCATTGGTAGCGAATGTTGCTGAGCCGAAATATTTTTGCCATGGATTTTCTGCGAAGTCATCGACAAGGGGTCCTAGAATCGCTAACACACTGGCGGAAGTTGACAGGTGAGATGGTAGCCACAGCCAATAGTTGCAATTTAAAGGGCTCTATCAGTTGCAGCACACAGCATCTAATTTGTAGCTTAGATATTACAGTTCTGCAAGACGAAGTGGGATCTTGGATGAATATTGTATGTCACTCCGAGTGGCAATCTTCACTCGGGAAACATCTAATGTTATACAGTACACAAAGTCCGAGTGTCTATGCCAATGTAGAACACCACCATTGGAGAACATGCAGAGTGCGTGTCAATGATGCTGCTTGCAATAAGCTGCGTGAAACAACTAGTCTATCGTCTGAGGTGTGATATAAGAGTGGCAATCTGCACGCAGCTCCAGAATGGTTAGTATGACGTGCATAACCACCATATATAAATTAATTAACACGAACCTCTTGATTGGCAGTTTCTCGCAGATATGCGATGTTTTATCTGAAAAATCAGTGTGTTACATGCAGATTTCTTCCTATACATCCACAAAACCAACAGACACCCAATTCACGGAGTCATGAAATTAAAATTCACAATTTCAAATTAAAGAAGACATATTACTGAACTACATTTCTTAATTCGTACTTGAATTTACTAGAACTGGAAGTTCTTCAGGCAGTGTTTTCGATTAGCGCCTTTTCCGGTTTTCAATCTTAACCTACGCCGCAAATTTACACAATTGCTTATGAAATGTCGATACGTATCCGAACATAACACAGAAAATAGGGTGTAACATTAACTTTTTAAAACTGTAAATTAAATATTAATTGTAGTTGAAAGAACTACAGCGCTTTTTACCCTTCATTCTACCGACAGTGATTAAACCTTTCTGAACAGTTGGTAAGTCTTCTTTAGGAGCTTGGTAGACCTTGTTCTGCATGTTCTTGTAAGCTAGCCGAGAGCGGCGAAAGAAAGATTTCCCTTCCCCTCTCTTAGACAATCTGTAAGGGACCTCTGATGAATAGGCTGTACGTCTCTGCAGGTGGTACAGAAACAAGGGTGAGAATGGAGTTATTTTACATGAAGAGGACGTCATTAGCGATGCGACGGCCAAAACTTTTACATGCCCACCAGGGCCATTAACGGGCAGCGAGGAAGGTTGTTGGGCTATGGACGATGGTCTCTTGAAATACGTGTGTTCACAGCCCTAACCCCCCCCCCCCCAAACTCAACACAGACCCGCACGACCCGTAGCTCCTTTTATCCTCTCTCGTTTCTACGCTCTTGCAAAGCATTCTCGCGTCAGTGAATACGTAAGAGGAATAGGTGGCGCGTCATGTCAGCTCACTCACACATGGTCTGTAAAGAAAAGTTCTGAATAGGTAGAAAGATCCTGTTACTATGGTAGGAAAGGTGTGGGATGGGGAGTTTCAAACAAAACAAGACTTAGCAGGAAGGTAACTTTTCACAGAATTCCTGTTTTTATGGAATCTATTCGTGCATGTCACGCCAAGATTTTTATTTAATGTTATGTAAATTGCGCATATTATTATTTAAATAAAATTATTACCGTGTTTTCTACATCAACACAATATTAAGAATCATACCAAATAATTCTCTAATTTTTTTTATAAAATCTTATCTGTCTATTTTTACTTAACAGCAAATCTTCGAAACCCACTCATATTAAAAAAAATCCTTTCCAGTAAATGTACACTATTTAAAATACCTTATTTTATGAGTAGATTTTGTTTTTCAAGGAATGATTTCAGAAGCGCTTAATCAACCATAACGAATGGGTACACAAAGTTCACAAAGAAAACTTAATAACCTTTCCCTCGGTCGCTATCTCGATTAATAGTATCGCTGCGTTTAGTATTATTTTCACACGTTTATCTCAGAAAAGAAAGCTATGTTAGGGACGGGCGCCTGGGTCGCGTTAACTGAATTCATCTTTACTATCTTCACTATGAAAACTATCATGAAAATAAAAACAAGCATAAAAGTTTCACCTCACTGACAAATTATCACCTTTGGCCCCAATAAAATACTGTTGAGGAGTGCTCAGTTCTGTTTAAAGTGAACAGCTTATGTACATGGTGCTGCCTTTACGCTCGAAGATAAACGAATGCTCCCGAATTTTTCCCGAGGAGCGAGAAAGTTATCGCGACTCAGACGCTCGTCCCTAACATAGGGTCATCCGTGGCCATGGTGTTTTAAATTTTTCCTGCTTCCTCCGCGCTGCACTGCTGCAGTTGAGTTGCCCATTTCCAAGGCTGGAAAGGGGTTGTTGGCCCGCGGACGACGAGGAATGTCGCACTTCGAGCTGACGCCGTAGTTTTCGTGCACATCAGCAGTAGCACCCTGGCAGAGGAACCTCTGTCCCGCACGTCGGGAAGGACGAGCGCTCGAGCCGCCAGGTGTTTCTCAATACGCACTTGCTCTGTCAATATCACGGGGGTAGCATAAGGTCGGAACGAAGGCGAGGGGAGTGAAGCCAAGAGGGAGGAGTGATAGCCGCCAAATTAGTCAGCCGCCATACTGATTTAATCTCAAAAGTACACACCAGACGGTTATTTTTAAGGTAAATGGATGTATTACGCTTTTTAATTGATGTTTTAGGTTGAAAATTCTATATTTTAGACCTATTTATACGCCTCCTAATTAATGTTACCTCAATTTTTTAATTAGTCGCCATATTGCTCACAGCCAAGTCAAGCGCTTGTTTGGTTACACTCCTGGCAACATGCTCCATCTGGACCCTTATAACATCTTAGGTCACGATCCAGCGATGTTGGTGATCACAGCGGTGAGCCAAAGAACGCTAGCTGAAAACCACGTAGAAAAATTAACCTTGCTGGGCGACTTCTACGCCTATGCATATTCAATGGCAGTAGTTAACCATAAATAATATTTAATAAATAAAATTAACCATGTTTTTAAAAAAACTAAAAAGGATAAAATAGTTTGTTTTGTGGAAAATATTTGTAACATTTAAAACGAAAAACGTAAAAGTGGGACGCATACAATAGATCATTAATATTGATGTATGAATTGTTCGTCAAAGTCACCACAATGTTGTTGCATTGCAAATTATATGAACTGTTGTGTGATTCTTAACAATGACAACTCTTCACTATTGTCTGCTGCATAAAACTGTAATTTTTCGTAGTAAATTTTACAAGTATTTTCATGGGATAAAATATTTTATACCTTCGAGTCAGTAAAAAAAAACGCGGTATATTAAAATATTTTACTTAATTAATACTGTCATCTTTATGTCTTGTAAAAATTAGAAAAATTATTTTTTAATTATTTTATCTACATAATCAATTTTTAAAATTTTTTCTCTTAACATTGCACTGTTATTAAGTTCTGAGTTATATTTACAGTTAAAAGTCTCTAGCTCATCAGGATGATAGTAAAATATCGACAGCAAAATTCGTACTGAACAGACAAATAGACAAGAGAGTTGCATTGTCATCCAATTCTGACCTACGCTGAAGACAAAAGTCTCTAGATCATTGTTACCCAACAACTCATTGTTACCGAACACACACACAAACAAGAAAGCAAGTTGATAAAACAACGTGGTAAAATGGGCCGTAATTGATCGTATCACGAGCTGTGTAATTCATGCCTTTTTCTGTTCAAACGATAAATCTTATTTTCAGCAGCGAGAGAAAATGACGTGGGAGCTAAAATGTGCTGTCCAGTTACGTCATGGGAGAATCGTTGCGTGACCTAGCGATAATTAAAACCTCACTATTTCAGTAACAATGCCTCAGCTGGTAGGATTATTTTGGCTTGGGAACAAAGCTATTAGACACGTCAAGTAAATTAACGCGCTAATGATGAAACCGTGCTACTCGTCATAACACTATCGCGACCTCGGGCATGACGTGGGGATTATTCTGTGGTAGTAGGCCTATATATGGAACTGTCTCTCACGGCACGAAATAAAGAAGCCTAGTACCCACATAGGGAACAATGCTAGGGTAACATCTATCAGTGTGTGACAGAGTTTGGTCAGCGCTCAACAACGAGGTCTTTAACGCAGGTGAGGAGTTACATGACGTGAATATGGAGCAGCGCCGGAATGAAAGGGCGGGGGAAACGGGAGATTCCCGAAAAAAAAAAAAAAAAAAAAAACACTGACCATCGACATCGTTCGGAACGATTCCCACTTGTGAAAATCCGGGGATTCACCCCGTCGGGAATCGAACCCGGATCGTCTTGGTGGAAGGCGAATGGTCTGATCATTCGGTCACCGCGGTCCCGATACATCCATCGGTATATCAGCTTGTACATCAATAAATTTACGCATACATATGCACAACTACCTACTTTCTCATTGTGTTTTATCAATCGTCGTATTATAGTTATGCAACGATAAAAAACCGGATGAACCATCCCAACAGTCACATAGTGATCTCGGAAAACATTGGAAAAACGGAACCAATCGTATGCGACTGCCAACAAAATGTCCCTGATTGTAAAACGAAACCAACTGTGATGCCGCAATCACAATGGCGGGACAGAAACGATGCGAAGTGCGCGACGCGAATAGCAAAATATAGTCAGCCAATCAGCGTCGAGGCTTCTGTGACGTCAACGCGTCGGCCTCGACGTTGATTGGCTGATCATCTTTCGTTATTCAATTCGCGCCTTTCGCGTCGCGTCCGTGATTTTTCATTATTTCGGCATGATATTGAACATCTATACGTTTTAAGGCTTTGCAAAAATTATTTTTTTAAGCTTAAACGAGAGCAGATATCAAAAATACGTTCGACTGTATTGTTTAAAATGGTATTTTTGTTATAGCAAATTTTTTCAACGCAAGACATTATACGGTTTCGACTAAAAAGTCAACTAATCAGAATTTCGTTAATTACATAATTAGCCAAAACAATAGAAGGTATTTAGTGAATTTAAAAAAATCAGCCAACATTCAGAAGACGATTTCAAACAAAATTGTCAAACAGATTATTGATATTTGCTCTCGTTTAGGCATACAAATTTAATGTCGCTAAAAAGGAGAAACAAGAAAGCATGAACTTAAAACTATACAAGATCACGTGCTGAAATTAAGGGAGCTACCTTGCACAGGGTCTTGGCGATATCACGGCCGAACCTGCATACATGCCACCACTGACATTTTGTTCTTCTCGGTGCAGGTCTCGCTGCCGTCGAATCTTTTAGTATGTTTTTCATACCATGAAAACGGCGAGGAAATTTTATTTTCCGTTAAGATTAGTTTCCACTTCTCAATGTAGGAAATCGTACTCGTCCCATGCCGTGAAAGTGGCTCAGCTTCAGGAAATATAATTTAACGAGTAAAACACTATAACTTATGCTTTCGCCCGTGCACCTAGGTAAGTATCAATTTTTGTCTCAGTTCCATGTTTTCAGCTTCACAAGAACGAGGTGAAGTAAGGTGAGAGGGTTTAACAACGAGGTCATAAGGGGGAGTGTTAGAAAATTTTCGTGTATTTTTAGTTTTCGGGCTATAATAATTATTCAAACTCTGTTACCAAAATTTTCTCTTTGGCATTACATAAGATATATTCTTGATAAACTGCTTATCAATAAATAAAATTTAGCATTTAGCTTTCCCCCATAAGAGCCGACGCGGGTGAGTGAAGGGAGAACACAGCTCACAAACCCGAGTCGTATTCGGACACAGGACCTCCTTTACAAGAACATGCACAAGACTCTCAGTTAACATTGTCAACAAGAGAAACAAGATAAATTGCAATTATATCGGACGAACTATTTTTACATTGCGTGTAACTTAAAAAGTAGCTCTGCCTTTACTTCCTTAAGCGTACGAATACTTGTTTCCACCTGCGAACTACAGGCGAATGTCAACAAAATTCCTTCTACGCTGGTCGCACACAGTTACACCCTATATGAAAATGGGAAATATATGTTTGGACTTTACGTCTCGTCAACAGCGAGGTAATTACAGACGGTTACACTACTTTACTTAACGAAAGAGAACTGGGAGAGGAATCGGCAATAGCCTACCACGCGCTTAAAATGCGTTCCAGTATGTTCGTAAATACGTTTCTTTACGAAACTATTCCACATGTGTCCATCGCGACAATGCACGAAAAGAAAATTCACTTCAAACGATGACGGAACGGTAGTTTCAAAGTGTCACGTCAGTTAGAAAAATCATTTCGGGATCTCTCAAAATGGCTAAAAACCGCTTTTGCAACCTCTAATATCAGAAAAAATACCAACGGGATTTGTATTGAACTATTCTACAAACATGCAACGAGCCTTCGTTAAGGTTTACTAAAATGTCAGTAATAATATACGTAGACTATTGAACGTAACGGCATTTTTTTCTGTAATATCGGCAACACTGGCAACCGTGCTAACCAGCTTCTCGCCCGTAGTAGTGTGCGACCGGCCTCGCCGCTAGGCGAAGTCGAGAGATAAGATAGCGCGGCATACCGCGAGAGGGAACGATGAGAGTTAAATGGGGCCGCAAACACAGCCTCGACGGCTCGGCAAACAATCACGTCGTCGCTAAGACTGGCGGGCAAACACGGGTCGAAGATAACGCTGAGCGCGGGATCTAACTACGGCCGTCTCGCAGATTATCTAGAAGGTTAAATTCATGCTCGGAAGTTTTTTTTTTTCACACTGGTGCAAAAAAAAAAATCAAATATTTTTTTTATTACTTTTACGAAAATGACTTTTACCAGAATGTATTTTAAAAAAATTGAAAATGTGTGCAGCATACAATGCATAGATATAGGCTATGTATTAATTTATTTAGTATTTTCAAAATAATGTACAGTTCTCCAGAAAAATTTTGTTGCGAGCCGTGACTGTCGTACGTTGTTCCATCCGGCGGCAAAAGTTAAAAGGACGACGATGTGGGCTATGCGGCTCACGTTTCTCTTTGTGCCTTGCCGCAGCAGCCTGCTAGCTGCACGCCTATCTCGAGTTTCATAATCACTCAGATAACAGTACATATCATGGTCCGCAGAATTCTACTACCTACTCACTGTTCCCCGACTATGCTTCAACCCTAATGCAACATGTTTCTCGTAACTCCGAGACAGAGAGAGTTTTTACCGAGGCATCTTTTGCGCCAGTGAATAATGGTGACAGTGACGGATTGTGTGCGATACTAAAAAGAGCATTCGGCGGTATTGCGTACTGCGAGTAGTGTCGACGAGGGCATTCTGCGAATTCAAGAGGACCATCGGGGTGCTCCGAAGTAGGACATTGGGTCCACTATGTATGAGTGTGTATAGAGACATTTAATAAACACAGAGCTTATGTAGAGGACGGAGACATTGTTTAGATATTATAACCACTATGTATGTTGTAATTATTTGTTTTGTTTGCCATTAACTTGTAAGATACAGGTGACTTTTAAACAGACTTGTATTTAGCAGTGATTGATTGACAGACATTTTGATGTAGATAGCTGTAAATAAATTAGGCTTTGCATTACTTTTTTATTTAATCAAAGACATCCATCTTTAAGTGTAACTAGTAACTATATATTGCGATTGAATTTGGATTATTTTCATGAAAAGATTTCTTATACTTTGGATACGAAAAACTATAATTTTCACTGTCACGACAAAATTAACGTAAAAATAAACATGTTAGTGTTAAATCTATTGAAATTGATAAAAACATATTTTATTGCGTAGTTAAAACATACACGTTGGTTAGTTAGTAATCTAAGCCACATGCAAAGGTCTATTACCGGCTCCGGCCATCCTAACTTTGGTTTTACGTGGTTTCCTGAAATCATTCGAGTCGAATGCTGGGATGGTTCTTTAATGAAGGTCGAAGGCCATAGCCGATTCATCTTCCACTTCCTCTCATTGTGTCTAATTTGGTGTCATCGTATCTAACGTCCTTCTTTCGATGAGATGTAAAACCCACTTACTTATTCTATTTACGTTGTTTTTTTTTTTTTTTTTAGCGTACTCATTTAAAAAAGCCTATAAAGGATCAAATGTAGTAGGATACCTCATTGTTAAAGGGCTTTAGTTTCCACTATACTCAATGTAGGAAATGGTTTTTGTCCGAAAGTCATGCCGTGCAAGTGGCTCAGCCACAACAAAAATAATTCAACGTGTATAACGCTCGTTGCTTTTACCCGTCTAAGTTAATGTCGAGTGGGCAGCAACATGGCAACGTGTCGCGGGTGGTACATACGAGCCGTGCCGCACACGTCGTGTTAACAAGGGCGCGAATGGCGGCTATAAACACCGCCAGGTGGGCTCAGTGTATATGGACAAATAACAGGGGGGGGGGGGGAATCTGTCTCCCACACAAGGACCCAAGACCTGATTCAGGACCGCTTATGGAGGATGGACAGCTGTCAGCTCAAAACTCATTAAGAAGGCCTGGGTAGGTACAGTGGATAGAGCACTAGCCTCCAACCAAGGCGATCCGGGTTCGATTCCCGGCGGGGTTGCGGTCTCCAGATTGTCGCATGTGGGAATCGCGCCGGACGATGCCACTGATCGGCAGGTTTTATCGGTGATTTCCCGATTCCTCCACCCCTTCAATCCGGCGCCGCTCTATACTCACATTATGTCACATTGAAACGGTGTGCGGTGGTATCGTAGAACACTCGCTTGACTTTACACTTTCAGCGATGACCCCATCTTGCTGGAATGTTTTAAGCAATGTCGATTAGCCTGAAGTTCTATGGTCAGTTCGGTTAAAAATACATTTACTGTTAAAGAAACTCATTTCCTGACTATAAGTAGAACTTAACAAAAAAAACTTCGTTTTAGTGAAGTTTTATCTGCCTTCCACAAAAAGCAACCCATACATATTGTTACGGGATGTGGTAAGCATGGATTTAGCAATACAATTGTTTTGCTACACCAGAGGCGGCCATCCTTTTCGGAGTTATGACCAAAAAGTTGAACCAAATCATGTCGTGGGTCACGATAAATAACTTTAACATTAACTACTTCTTACGATCCTAACATTTATGTAATTTTTTACGGTATTATAACTGAGAGTAATTTTATAAAACATTTATTTCCCATATATTCTCAGTTCATTATCCTCTTGAAGTGCAAACACTTCTATGCAGTACTTAGGAATGGAATATAGTGCACATGATTAAGCTTTTGGAGGGCTATTCATAATTCACTGGCGGGCAAGTGTTTGGCCCGCGGGCACAGGGTTGACCGTACCTGGTCTACAGCCTACTCAATACTTACACGCGTCAACATTTACTATAATTAGTAAAAATGTATTCATTTTTTCGTCTCGTGGCTACGTACTATGCACTGCGTGTCGGTGGACCAGCTATGGTTGGTTATAGCATTCTAAGACAAGACTTATATGAGCGTAGATTTTGCAGAAATTATATTTCCATGACGATTTAAAAGAACAAATCTTTGCGCAGAGAAAAAACAAAGAATTTATTGAGTGTATTTATATATTACTAGCTGCCCCGACAAACGTTGTTTTGTCACATAAATAACTTATTGTAAGTGTGTAAGGATGTGGTATATAAGTGGAAGAGGTCTAATAATAAATAAATTAATAAATAATAATAATAGAGCAGCGACACCTGGTGGAGATAGACTGGTATCAGCTCGTGGGGAAAACTGATTAATTACCACTTACACAGTTATCAACCGGGTTCTAAAATTATTAAATTAAAAATATTTACTAAACAGTAGCCCTTAGGAGTATAAAAAAATAGATAAAAACCTATTCGCAGACCTACCGAACGTATACACAAAATTTCATTGAAATCGGTTAAGCCGTTTCGGAGGAGTATGGAAACAAACACTGTGACATGAGAATTTTATATATTAGATTATATTAATTAAATGTAAGCGACGCCATATTAAATCTTGAAACACAGTTACGTAGAAACAATTTTCGATTTTAGGAAGGACGGGGAGATTTCGGATATAAATTTGAAAATGAGATGTTCCTCTGCGAACAATCTCAAATATCCAAGATCAAGGTAAGGTGAGTGGGCGTTACGTCTCGTCGGCAGAGAGATCAGGGCGTGATGTATTTTAAGCGCAATGAAAACAAGAAGTGTTAAAAAGTTAAGTTTATCAATACACAACAGAAAAGCCATCAGTCGAAATCTACGTAATACCTAATTAGTATTTAGGCAAGGAAATTCATTTGGAATCGAAATGAAACTTACAATATTTTTTCAGCCATTTTATTGACAGTTGTAAGATAAAATAATATTGTGAACAGGCGGCAGGGTAATTATTTACATAAAAAACGCACGGATATACCTTTTATCTACCCACTTGCCTACACCAGTGTTGCAAACTACACTTACGGGAGATCGGACTTTTGAAGTACACGTTAAGGCTAAAACACTGGTATATGTATATGCGAAAACGAAAATTCAGGTCGACAAGTCGTATTACTTGGTCACTCTGTTTTCTATGGGCCTGTCCTACTATCCGAAGCACTTCATTACTCAAACCATGGAACTTTTATCTTTGCATATGTATTCAAAGACAGTCGTAACACATGCTTAAATCTCAAAACAAATAGACGCAAACACTACGAGAGGAAAAAAAACACAAATCACGTTCTAGAATAAGGCTCGCAAACCTTTTAGGGCGAGTTTACCATCCCACGACAAGGCAAAAGAACATTAAACACGTGTCTGGCATTTCCTCGTTTGGTCTCTGGGGGCGTTTTCGGAATCACACACTCACGACGACATTCTCATAAATCCTTTTGACCTCATTACACACATATTAGTTTTTTATTTAATGCTGGAATCACAATAGCGCGATGGACGCGATGCGATAGGTGAAACGCGAATAACCAAACTTGTTAGATAATTAGCGTCGAGGCTTCTGTGACTTGGGCACGAGAAAAATGGCGGACGCGAAGGGAATTTAAAATAAAAAGTATTTATATTTTATTCGCGTCGTGGAACCGACAAAGCTGAAAAACTAATAAATTTTTCTTCTGAAATGTTGGTGAAACTAGTGAGTTAGTAGTAGAGATATTTTGGGTTGTTGTTATAAGTAAATCGTAAATCTTTGAAGCAAATGTGTGATTGTGACTTTGGTTACACATTTAAGAATACTAGTGGGCAATTAAAATATACATTATAAACAAACGAGAAAAACAATTGAAATACTGTAAACATTTGTGACTGTCGTACAAATGGCTGGTACGTAGTATGACCAAGGACTATTTACTTCTTTTTTTTTTTTTTTTTTTTTTTCATTTGTCTCGCGGCAGACCAATTAGTGTTCGTAATAACGAGGATTTTAGTGTCGCATCGTGTCCTTCAAGTCCCGTCTGTCGCGCTATTGTGATTCCAGCTTAAGGCAGTGGGTTGTGTACTCGATTTGATTTACGTGGCCCATGTAGGTGCTATGACGATAGCCGAACTTCCGGCGAGTCTTCGACGGGAGAATGACGTCAATTGGGCGCCTTGCGGTATTAGTTGGCGAAGAGGCATATGGCGAACGCGCAAGAGTCGGCGGTAAGTACTCACGAGCTCTCAGGCTCCAATTGCGTTAGGTTGTGTTCCGATTACACAAAATTAAAACGCACACAATTTTATAATTACAGCAAAGTGCATCCAATATGTTTTGCTATGACACTATTTTAAAATTTTTGCAAATAATCTCTCAGTATATTTACACAAAATTAATAAGAATTCTTTAACGTTTGCTGAAATCGTTACATTTTATCCACTGAACCTGACCATTTTTAATCATGGAAGTTGACAGCCTCATGGATGGTTGAATGGATTTAGGAGGGGGGGGGGGGCACCTGTAGCGTGGCTGAACATGCGATGGTCCAGGAGCGTAGTCAGGAATTATTTTCGGGGGAAGGAGATATTTGTTGCATGCAAACTCCCTACATACATACACAGACATAGAATAATCACTGATTTTATTTGATTGGTATTATTGCAATTGTATTTCAGAACCTCAGTACTGTAGCGGAAATGTGTGACAGTTTCCTCGGAATTTCTTGTATTGCGGGGATGGGGGATATCTCCCCTGGGTGGTTCGTCATTGCCTTCCGCGGGGCTTGAGGTGATGGGACAATCACAATACCCAGAGATGATGGTGGGTGTTATGGCCGAGGACAGGTTTAGAACAACGGAGGGCACCGGGTGATGGAAATCACGTCGTCCTCTGAGTCTGACTAGGCGAGGTGATTCTGCGGTGGTTCGCCACTGTCTTCCGCGGTATGAGGACAACACAACACCCAGTCCTGAACCCAGAGATGCAGCTGTAAATATTGACCTCCTAGGACGGGAATAGAACCCGGGACCCTTGGCCCAGCAGCCAGGAATTCTAACTACGGAGACATGCGGTGGAACAACCTAAAATATACGAATGATCTCTGAAAGAATTGTTATAATGGTAGTGTATGACTATGTATTTTTTAAACATACTTCACTACGATATAGACGTCTGTCAAAGAAAACCACAGGGAATAGGAATACATAAGTATACAACATAAAATTCCATAAACGCAATCGGGTTGAATACAAAAATGACAGCCAGATAAGAAACCATAAGAAAGAAAAAATATAAAAACCAAACACCACCAAAGCAGACAGGATGTCTTCTTTGGCAAAAAGACAGAACAGATAAAATATACGAAACACAAAAAATACGACACAACTATGACACGAAACAAACCACAGTATTTTTCCATACAAGAACATAAAAACAAAAGGTCAAAACCAGACAACTATAACAGAAAAGTCTAAAAACCATGGGATATACATATGGTATATTCCCTGTAAAATTTACACTAAAGTGCATTGCATCGTTTCGGAGACCATATAACACAAGTTAATTGTTTTTTGAGGGTGTCTTCATCCTATTGGTGAGCGAGCGAAGATATTTTGGTTATCAGCATATAAGGTGAGTGTGGAGCAGCGCCGGAATGAGGGAGGGGGATACGGGAGATTCATGAGAAGATCCACCGACAAAGCTAGCTACTGGTAGTGTTATCAACAAGCATAAAGGCGTTAGAAGCACATTAAGAGGCAACCGCTGTCGTACAGGATCATTTTATGTTACAACAAGTTTGAGTATACCTAGGTAAGTATACAAGAAATAATCTGAAATCTGAAATTATAGTACGAAGCTACAATCTGCAGAGCAGCCTATTTATTACAGTAACACGGAGTAATTTTCCATTAACATTACGTAGTTATGTATAATTAGCAAGAAAGATTAAGCTTGTTCAATTCCTAATGGAATGCTACAATTATGGTAGTAAGCAGTTCCTTTTTTGATGTACTGGTGTGTCTAATCATGGATTAATTGTTATAGACCCTAGTAGGAACAATATGCAGCCAGTATTGAAAATAAATTTGTCCGAGATCTAAAAATTGCTAAAAGGAAACCAACACAATTTAGATTTTATTGTAGTAAAATACCTTAATAAATTTTGACGTTTTTATTGTCAGCTGGAAAGCACATGGTGGCGGAAAGATACATAATGTGTTTTTTACATAGTCCTACTTTCTTATGATCTGTCAAAAAATGGAATTATTATACGGTACGGACTTTACGTGACGAAGACGTGCAATGCTTTGAAAAAATTCGAGACTTTATACTATACAATCTTACAGTGCATAATAGTTTGCAGTTTTTTTTTGTAAAATAATACATACTTATCCCGCAAAATATATTATTACAGACTTAAGATTATTTTGAATAGCAAGTTTGTTACTAAGCATACATACGTATATATTAGTGTCTGAAAAATATGGCGATACTTCGATGTCAAAATAGTTGTTAATGTTATTGAAAAATTGTAAAACTACGAGGCATGGTCTTACAAGAGTATACGGTACTATATTCAAGTTCTCTAAGAAAGCTTAGTGCGGCGGTATGATTTATCAATCGACAGAACGCGAAATGGGAAAAGTATCCATTAAATTCCTGATGGATATAAACCTTTCACTGTGTGAGGGAACACTCCATGTTGAATTAGCATTTACGGTTGATTCAGTACAGTAATGGAGCATAGTACAAAAAAAATTACCCCCCGAACAATTTCTACATGCAGTAGCGAAACAACATACAACAATCAGCCTACAAAGCCAAAATCACTGGAATATGGCAGGTATAAGCTGTTCTGTGAGCCATTATACCTCCATCTTATACTATTTTAAATACAAAAACTTCAGTGTAACTAAAAACTAGTCTAAACATTTCACAAGTCTCAAAACTTTACTTCTGTGGCTCCAATAAATATAATTCTTTTATTATTACAAGTGTTGAGAAGTGGTCACTTTAAAGTGAACTGCGTATACCAGCCAACAACCCCACGCCATCGCAACGTACGCGGAAAAGCATAACTGTACGCCTGAATGGCGATATTTCAAACTTACATATTCCTCCTCTACACTATCATTCATTTTACATAAACGTACATCAGTCATATACGACTTTAAGAGAAAGTCATGGCATTTTAATTCATGTGTTAGTAAAACAAATTCAATATACCCACATAGCCTGCTCAATGTAAAGCGAGTATTTTATAAACCCGTTTTGTAAAGAATAATAATTAGAAAAGTTGTTGCAAAACTGCATGTTAATATTTTGGAAGACCAAACCTCACATCTAGAGGAACAAAAAATATATTACACAAAAATAGGTTCGGAAACGCACAATTTCTGCACTACAGTTCACAGTACACGATATATTTATGCATAGCGTGTGGAATGGATCTTCTTATTGTGGAACACCATTGTAGCTATTATTGACAGCTAATACCAGACGAGCTGTGTTTAAGGTTGTTCAAGTGGGGAAAAAACATAATTTTATACTTGTATGAAACAGTGTTAGTTTTGTACACATTACTTGAGAGTACACATACTTCTAACGGAAAAAAATTAGCTCATATAGTTTTCCCGTAATGGCACTTCAAAGTCAAAATTTGCGTGTTTTTACTTCATACAAAACTTGAAAACCAGACAACATAATGAA
>PNEQ01021519.1:28199-38594 GCA_003012365.1 Medauroidea extradentata | reverse complement strand
TTTTTTTTTTTTTTTTTTAATTGAATGAATATCGTAAGCACGCGTATTGTACTTTTTGTATCCTGTAAGCAAGGGTATTATTAAAACATATGAAAAGTTCACAGCAGTAATTAAAAACAGACAACACTAACAAGTCGCAAAGTTTAGCCTTGAGATCTTGGGGCAGAATGTGTTTGAACTAGTATAGTAATTATAGGCGATAATATGCGATTTGAATATTAGTTGAAAAGTGTTTTGACCAGTCAAGGTTAGCATCGAGTGTTACACCTAAATTTCTGTATGATGAGCATTGGGTAAGTAATTCATTATTTATAAGAATTTCTGATAAAGCTAACACTTTTTTAATATTTGCTGGTGTCCCGACAATCATGTAGAGACACTTTGAGGTATTTAATTTATGGGCATGTGAGTTACACCAATTAACGATACTAATAAGATCTTCATTGATTTTATCCGCTGTGGATTGAGCGTCTTTTGGAGAACATGAAATCATAAGTTGTGTGTTGTCTGCGTATTGTTGGCAGGTCAAATATCTTAAACAGTTTCTGAGAGAGTTTGCGTACAAAGAAAATAGTATTGGCCCCAGTATTGATCCTTGTGGCACACCTTGAACAACTTTTTTAGATCTGAGGTCCGCTTGCCACAATGTGCATTCACTTCTACAAACTGAGTTCTTTCCGAGAGATAGCTACGAAACCATTCACAGGAGGCGGGTGACAATTCTGATGCGGCCAGTATTGTTAATAATTTGGTGTGGTGAACCATATCAAACGCTTTTGTAAAGTCTAGGAAAATCATGAAAGTAATTTTGCCATCATCCATAGCTCTATATGCAGTATCTGCTATTTCTTGTAGTGCAGTGTATGTACTATGGTGCGGGCGAAACCCTGACTGCCTAGTGTAGAGTAAATTTTTTAGTTTCAAGGTGAGTGGCAAGTTGTGTGTATGGATAACTATAACTTTCTCTAATATCTTAGACATTACTGGCAAAGTACTTATCGGCCGTAGATGTTTAATTTCTGTTGGGATATTTAATTTTGGAAGTGGTATTATTTTAGATTGTTTCCGCTGTTTAGGAATAACTGAGTCTCTGAATGACATATTAATTATGTTCCGTATTGCTGGTAAACAATATGGATTACACATTTTTATCATTTTATGTCCAAATTATCAACACCTATGGCACGTGGATTTGTGTTATTTATAATTTTATAAATATTATTTTGGTTCACTTCCTTAAATATAAATGTACCCGATACAATATTTTTGTGATCATCGCAGTTTACTGTTGCATTGTGATTTTGAATGGATGATATAAAGTAATCGTTAATTTTATCCGGAACTAAAAAATTTTCGGGTATGGATCTTTGGCTTCGGCTAATAACGTGAAATGATTTATGATCCTGCCACAGTTGCTTAGGGTTATTTTTATGTATGTCAGCTGCCTGAGTGAAATAATTTTGTTTGTTTTGTCGTGTAATGTATTTTACGCTATTTCTGCACTGTTTGTAAATAACAAAATCCTGTTCGCTTCTTGTTCTAAGGAACAATTTTTTAGCTTTGTCTCCTTCCTTTATTTTTAGGCGAACCTCGTTTGTGAACCACGGAACTCGATTGCGTTTTGTTCTGATTGTACGTTGTTGAGCATGTTTGTCAAAAATTTTTGTCACGATATTGTTGAAGTATGCTACTTTTTGGCCTATATTAGATACTTTAGTAACTTCTTCCCAGTCAGCACAACTAACATCGTACACAAATTCAGTAGGATTTAATCTACTGTAATCACGAACAGTTTTAACTTTGTAGCTTTTCAGTAAACTAGGTATGTCGTATACCAAGTAAATGAGATTGTGGCCAGTAAAACCTAGGAGTTCGTACTGGCCGGAGCTAAATACTTTACTAGTATCTTTAATAACATTGAGATCAATTAGTTTCTGTGGTGAGGGTTATTCTCGTCGGTGCAGTAACTAGTTGTTTAAAGCCGTAAGTGTTAAGAATACCTATAAAAAATTTTGCTCCAGTGTCACCAGGTTTTAGTAAATTAATGTTAAAATCTCCTACCGTAATGACATTGTCATATCTCGGTAAGAATTCGTTCACCAAAGATTCTAACGATGTGAGTTCTTTGTAGCTAATATTTGGAAGTTTGTACAGCACTCCGAAGGCGATTTTATGGCTCTTAAAACTCAGTTCCAACCGAAGTAGTTCGACCGCATTATCTTCTGATAATATTCTGTTGATGTTAATTTCTTTTACATTTAATGACTCGTTAACGTAAACACATACCCCACCTCCAGACTTGCGACCCACTCTGTCCTGCCTGAACAATACGTAGCCAGGAATATTTAACATTTCGGAAGTGATTGCGGGTTTTAGCCAGCTCTCTGTTATTGCAAAAATATGAACTTTATTACAATCTATAATTGTTTTTATTTCGTCGATATTTCGAATCAGTGATCTAACATTAAGGTGACATATTTGAAGTTGCCTGTGAGATGTGCGTGGAAGAAACTCCATTTGTGCGCTATCTGTTGGTGACGCGAAACAAGCAGTGTGTTGTCGAGGCGACTCAGGCTGGCTGACAAGAGAAAGTCCTATTAGGGGCAGTGAACTTTGAGAGGGCGTTGGTGGGGGTGTGGAATGCCTGTCAGGGGAGGGAAGGTTACAACATGACATCATGAGGGGTAGCTGCGAGGGGTGTCCATGACTCATACATCATACTGTCTTTGCTGTGTGTTGCAAACATTGTAAGTAACTAGTAGAACAAATTCAATTGGAGCAAATCAAATAGGCACAGACTTATCAACTAACGTAATAAAAATACAGTAACAAACAAAAAGCACTATACTAAATTAAAAAAATTACTACGATTATCAAATTATTTATGGTATTATTTAAATAAGAGAGAAAAAAATTAAAAAAAAACCACGAAAAAGTAGCTCTTGACAAGAGTAAGAGTTTTTGATTATTGTATGTACATCTCTGCTATAAAAAGGAACTTGCATTACTTGAAGAGGAGATTAAGTTCAGTTGCATTGGTTACTCGCCTTTTTTGGTTGCCGTTTTTTACGATGATGTTTCCATCAGCCGTCCAGACATTTCTCAGTCCGTACTTGCTGATGGCCGCCTGCAGCACTTCCAGTCTGGAAGCTGTGAGATCCTCGCGTATGGTGACGCCAGTCCCTTTCAGCTGACTCTTGCTACGGAAAATCGCACTTCGTTTTTTGTAGCTGAGAAGCTTTACAATAATTGGCCTTGGCGCATCTCCCTTCTTAACACCTACACGATGGCTCCTGTCTATATCCATCACTTCCAGTTCCACACCTATCTGCTTGGCAATCCGGACGACGATGTCGTCTGTATCTTCGCCGTTCTTTTCTTCTACCCCGAAATTCCTTAGATTTGTTCGTCTTTGGTATTGCTCCAGCTCGTCATAACGCTGCGCACATTCCTGTTTGAGCTGTTTCACTTCTTCGGTGAGGCTGATTGCCTTTTTCGTAGCTTCTTCGTAGCCACTAATGTTAAACTCTAAAGTATTTTGTAGAGTTTCGATCACCTTCTTCGTGACGATGTCACTAATTGTCTCAGCTATCAGTTTAAGTATGTCAGGGGATTTTAAGATACCCTCTACCACGCACTGTAGCTGAGCTACGATGCTACTAGTTTGGTCATCCCTCATTTCCGGAGGGACTTAACCGCGCTCCTCCATGGCTACCACAGAGCTAGCTTCACTACCACCGCTCATTTCTTGTTTGCACTATTACCACTTCAGCAAGACGATAAAAATGAAAACTGATGTTGAAGAACGATCCAGTGAGGTTTAACGTACGCGTTCAGTCCTTTTCCACGTTACAACTCTTCAAAAAACCACCTGCTTTTGACTAAATAGCAGACATGCACACGCGCGCGCTCACACAACGGCCGCCATCCAACACGCTCACTTGCGATTGGCAGAAACTAACAAATCTCCACTAGCAACACGTCTTTAAATTGGTTAAATAAGTTAAGTATAGCTGTTCCACATTGCCTATGCTGGTAACATTTCGTGTAGTATTGTATACAATTGCAGTTTTTAGTACACAACTTTAACTAAACACAATTTATTCATCCGTTCACGCAAACATTTCCCCAGAAAAAAATAATGGTTACATTATTTGTAGATACATTAACATATAAACTGCAAAATATGTTTATAAAGTTTCTCGGGTTACACAAGGTACTGTAAAACTTAAACTCGAGGCGTTCATAAAGAGATCCAAATGAATTTTCCTCGCATACATTGTGGTGATTCAACAAACCTAGCTACATGTTCAAGAACCATTAATATAGCAGGTAACGTTTTGTAAATGCCATGTGTAGGTGTGTATAACTAGTTCATTTTTCATTTCATTTTGCTGAGGAAAAATACTATTGTAGAAATATTTATTTTAAAAAATTGGATTACGTACCATTTTAAAAACCTACCTCATCATAAATAGCAACAAGTTACCAATTATACATTTTTGAGATTAGCTTGTACGTGACTGGATCAGTCACGCGATTCAAATAGTTTTGAATAAGGTTGACAAATGTTCATACAAAAATTTCGTTTTGAGAAATATTTAAATACGATAGCCTTTTGTTTAGTAGGCCAATAGGGATGCAACATGTCTGTACTACTAACTAAATTTTAATTTAAAACCGTAACAACTTCTTGCAGTATATAGTTCACTGAAATAACCATAG
This sequence comes from Medauroidea extradentata, assembly GCA_003012365.1. Classification (NCBI taxonomy): domain Eukaryota; kingdom Metazoa; phylum Arthropoda; class Insecta; order Phasmatodea; family Phasmatidae; genus Medauroidea; species Medauroidea extradentata. Next base: position 33,869 of record PNEQ01021519.1, on the reverse strand, counting down.
TAGCGAGTTTGAAATGGATTCTTTGGTGGTATTATTACAATAAAAAACCGACAACGTTTGTGCAGTATCATGATGGCATACCACGTACAAATTATTCTACTAAAACTAAAAATATAAACCAGTGTTTACCAGGTATTATATTTGACTGTTACTTACCACAAAATGTAATATTTTTACAATATTATAAGTGATTAGGTAAAATGTAATTTTTTCTAACAGATTACTATTATTTCCATTTTCTGTTTAATAGGCTACAAATTTCATTGTAAGTTAGTCACAACTAAACAAGGTTTTTTTCTACATTGCGCCTCCTTCTGGAGCTCTGTATACCTGCGCTGTGTTACACCTCTTGTTCACAGCACTGCATACGCTGGTGTACTGTGCATCTAAAAACAGATTTATGCTTTTTTGCACATGGCACAGTGACTGCATCTTTCTTCTTGTTTCCTGGCAGTCATAAGTTAGGTAAACCATATCTTATTTTTATGTATTCGAAAGAAGTTTATGTAGTACAAACACAGCATAGCACTAACATTTATGTGCATTTAAATTAATTTATTCAACACTGACGACAGCTCAGCATTTAAGGGGGCGGTTCACCTCAGTTTTCGTCTTTTTTTTTCTTTTTTTTTGTACCAGATATTTTTTTCATTTTTTATACGTAAATTTTGATTAAATCTTCCTCTTAGGAAATTTGTGTAGCTCTCATAGTTTTTTGCGTAGTGAGTCGAAAACATCTAAATGTGCACTTTACTGTTTTATGCACGCCACTAAAATCAACTGACATACCAAACCGAAAAAAATCACAGTGTATAACAATGTTGTAGGCTGTGATTCGACACATACAAAAACAAAAACAAAAAGTACTTTTGTATTTTTTAAAAATTGTTGAAATTTTAAAATTTTCGTTCTAAAATTCGGCATTTTTATTAAACACAAAAATACTTAATTTTTTGTTTTTATACAGGCCAAATCATAGTCTACAAAAATTTTATACATTGTAAATTTTTTCGGTTTGGTATGTCAGTTGGTTTTAGTGGTGTCCATAAAACCATAAAGTGCAAATTTTGATGTTTACGACTCATTACGCAAAAACTATGACGGATACACAAATTTCCTAACAGGAAGATTTAATCACAATTTATATCTAAAAAAAAAAATATATATATATATATATATCGAGGGCTTAGTGTCAAAGAACTGTACCTACAAAATTTGTGGTTTTGAGTTAGGGCCATTTGTAATACATGCAGGACCTAAACTTTTTTGTGTCAGAGAATCGTATCTCTAAAAATAACGGTTTCTGAGATATGCACAGCCTTATCTACATAAATTCAAAATGTTGTTAATGTCAAACGACCTTATTTTCACTTACATGTTTTTGACCCAACTTTAATGTTGAATTAGTTGAAGTCAAAGAGCCGTATATTGAGATACGGTTGTTTGTTACGAAATATTTTTGGATTTATTTTGAGATACGGTTGGCAACACGGGATAATTATTGTATTCCGAGTTGGCAATATCATGTTTATTGTTTATGTACCTCTATGATTTACATTGTTATTGTTTTGAGCGTGTTATGATCATGGCAGTCAGCAGGAGTAAATGGTTAATAGAATTAGCCTTGTCAGGAATTACTAGTGTGAATACGTTTATTAAAAGCACTCCGACATCAAATTCCAACAATCTACGAGAAATTGCAAAGGATATCAACGAAAGGACAGCAATGGAAGAAAACCTGGTGTTGCCTCAGACTATCCAGTGTTCATCGATTACAGTAAATTGTTTTAATATACTTCAGACAATTCATGATAAATAATAAGTAAAGCTTCAATGACAAGGAATGGATCTGTTTTTTGTATAGTTGGAGACCGATAATGCATCATGGGAGAGCAATAACGGAGATGATGACTTGAATGACGAGGTTGAAGATCCTGAATTTCAGCCTGTCGAAAATGACGATAGTACAAGATCATCATCCTACTCCAATAATGCAGAAGAGGTTGGTACATTTCTACCAGAACATGCATGGTAAATACCTTACATGTGAACAATAACGTAGGACCAAACTACCGCAATAATAGTTTAATTCTAAGAACAAGAGTCTAAACTGTAAATTTTTGTTTGTGGTTTTACTCCATTACGAGTTTTCTTATTTTAATTTTATTTTGGCTTTAGATATAGCATACCTAACCTTTGAAATTATATATATTTATGAGTTTCAAGCTGGGACAGTAAAGGTTACATAACCTCTACAGCTTGTATGAAATAAGTTCAGAAATCGCAGTGTTTATCTCTTATCTCTGAGGATGCCTTCCGAATATTACTTATAATAAGTCTCTCAATTTTACACTCAAAATTAAAATTGTTAGGTATGAAATTACAGTTTCGAAATTAAAATATTGGGATGTAATAAAGTCGTAACAACTTAAGAATCAGGATTCAGATTATGTAATTGTGTTCATCTCAACAATAGCCAATTATTTTGAGAAAATGTTTAGTTATTTTGTCTTTACATTAATTTAACAATGTTTTGCCAATTTTATGCGAGTGTTGAGAGTTTATTTGGTTTGTTTGTTTCGTAGATTTCTAATAAGATGAAAAGGAAGCGCAAGGGGAAAAATCGTCATAGAAAGTCTCATAAAACGTATCATATTCTTGAGCCACTTAAGGCACATCACAATTTGAAAGAAGAAAGTGCTAGTCTGGTTCATGACAACTTACTGACCGATGGGTTTACACCACTTTCTTATTCTAGTTTTGCACTACCAACAATGCCAACCCACCCCACCAGAGAAGAATCCATGACACTAGATGTTACAAGTGAGGAAACTGATGCAGGCCTGGAGAACTGCTCAGGAGATGATGATTTGTGTAACCTAAAAGGTAGTGAACCCCTGAACACATCAAAAGAGGACAAATATGAAGACATTCAAGGTGCCATTGAAAAAATGCCAAGGAAAAGACGAAGGAAGAAAGCAATTCCTAAGGAATGGAAGAGAAATATTGAGAAAATGAAAATTCAAACAGGACAAGAACACATAACTGGAAGTGGTAATGTAAGGCAAGCAAAACCGTGTAAACAGAAAGATTGTACAAAGTGTATCCGAAAATGCAGCCACAACTTTAGTGAGGATGACCGCATGGAAATAAATAAATGTTACTGGGCTTTAGCTGACATTAACAAGCAGCGGCAGTAACTTAATTCTCTCATCACTGAAACTGAGAAGGCAGTTGTCCGAACAAAGCAGGCTATTTCCAGAAGACAGAAAACAAGACAGTTTTAGCTAGTAAAAGGCAACAAACGCATTCAAGTATGCCAGAAGTTTTTCTTGGCGACATTTGACATATCAGACACAGTTGTAAAAACATTATGAAGAAACGAAATGATTGCAATATGGTGGAGGATGACAAACGGGGTAAACATACTCCGGGGATAAAGAGGCCTGAAAGCAGTCTAGAAATAATTGTAGAGCACATAAATTCATTTCCAAGATTGCCATCACACTACACTCGAAGAGATACACAGAAGAATATCTTGCACCAGATTTGAACATTTCTAAGATGTATGACCTTTACGTTGAAAAATGTGAATCAGAAGGTGTCATACCTGAGAAGAAGTGGTTATATCGAAATGTATTTCATCAAAACTTCAACTTAGCATTTCACACGCCCCGAAAAGATAAGTGTGATAAATGTTACAAGTTTGAAAAGTTAAATGAGAAAGAAAACGAGCACGAGCAAGAGTCTCATGGGAAGCACATAAAAAGAAAAGAATGTGCGCGAAGTATGAAAGAAGACTTTAAAACAAAAGCTCGAAATGGTAAATGTCAGTTTATACAATTTGACTTTGAAGCAGTTAGATATTGCCACTCAATAAATGCCAAGGCTATATTTTATAAACGGAGGTTATCAGTGTATAATCTCACAGTTTATAATGTAGCCACTAAGAAAGCAGTAAACCATATGTGGCACGAGGGAGTTTCTGGGAGAGGATCTATTGAAGTAGCATCTTGTTTATTTGATTTTATGAAGCACTCTTCTGTTGATGGTCAAGAATGGGTTTTAATGTCCGATACATGTGGCGGACAAAATCGTTATGCGATAGTAGCAACCATGTGTCTTTATGCTGTGCAAGTATTAGATATCTCTGTAATTAACCATTTGTTTTTTGAACCAGGTCACTCGCAGATGGAATGTGACTCTGTCCATGCCCATATTGAAACAGCCAGTAAAAATGTAGAAATTTATGATCCCTCTGGCTGGTATGCAATAACAAGACTAGCTTCAAAGGATAGGAAGTACGAAGTTAAAGAAATAGACAATTCAGTGATTCTTGACTTCAAATCAATGCAAGCTGATGTTTTCAAAAACAAAAAGGTTGATGTGGATGGTAAGACGGTGAAATGGTTAGAAATCATGTGGCTTCAGTACAGGAAAGATGATCCCAACCATATTTATTTCAAGTATGATCCAAGTAACCCTTCATTCCAAGCCTTGCAGATTTCCCGAAGAGAACACAGACACTTTTCCATTGCCAATTATACCCCAAATCAAGCCTATCAGGAGCCTTTGACAATACAATTGGAAAAACTACAGGATTTAAAAGAACTGTGTAAAAGTGGCATAATAAGGCAACAGTATCATCACTTTTACGAGTCTCTGATTGGAAGAGAAGAAACTGAAGAGGACCTCCACCTATATGAAGAACAAGAGCACTAAAGGCTATGTTTTTCCAATACTGAAAGGTTCATGTTGGTGTACTTTATGTTTAAGGCTAATTTTCTAATACTGATTCATGTTTGTGTACTTTTATGTTTGTATGCAAGATATTTTGCAGTAGTGACATCACAGATATTAATTTAAATTTAATATTGACAGTTTATTACCTCATGTTACTGTATTTTATGTTTGTGTGAAAGATATTTTGCTATAGTGAGTTTGAAGTTAATATTGACAGTTTATTACCTCATGTTAGTGTATTTTATGTTTGTGTGCAAGTTTTTTTGCTGTAGTGACATTAATGACATACATTTGAAGTTAATAAAGTAAAACACAATAACAAAAACAATAATTAAACTCCAAGAGTAAGCATTAAGACATACAAAAAAATTGTTTCATTTAAGGAAGGAGTGTTATAATACTGTGCACTGTAGCTAGAAATGCTAATGATTACTTAAAATTATTTCATTGTTTAGTTTAATGTTAATATGTTTGATCTTAAATGTATTTCATTGACAACTATGACACATTTTTGCTATTTTAACTTAAAATCATTTTACGAGAAACAAGACATAAATGGCCGTATCAACAGATTTATTTTCTTTTTTTGCTAAGTAACAAAAAAACCTCATGTCAACTTTTTAATTTTTATATATTATTTTGGTTACATTAATAACTGTAATTTTGAATAAAACTGGTATAAATCTTGTATTAAGTATGAATTTATATATTTACAATATTATGTGTGTCTCAGTTCCTATGACAACCTACAATAATACTATAAACAACAAAGGAAACCTTCGTTCGGCTCTACTGAAAAATTAGCTTCTTGTAGATACGGTTCTTTGACACTAAGCCCTCGATATATATATATATATATATATATATATATATATATATATATATATATATATATATATATATATATATATATATATATATATATAT
>PNEQ01021519.1:0-28099 GCA_003012365.1 Medauroidea extradentata | reverse complement strand
GACCCATACATGAAATACTATAGTAATTTTTAGTAAAGTTTAATTCTGCTGTTTTTTTTAAATTAAGTGTATATCTCATATGTGTGAGGGGGAGGTGTGAGGTCTCATTTCCTGTATTCCACTATGTTTCCGAGTTTATTAAAGAGCTATTGCCCAACTATTTTAATTAGTTAGGGGGCTATTAGTGATGTATTGCACAATAATCGTTGTGCTAGCATTGGTAGAAAGTGTTGAGAATTTTATGATACAATATATTACTGACAATATAGGCCTATTGGAATCATTGTAGTAATATGTAGGTACATAGAAACTAAGATACTGTTCGCTACTGAACCAAGCATTTGTGTAGTAATAACACACTGTAAATTTCTGCATGCAAAACAATATGTAGGTAGATTCCTAACTTTTTAATAAAATGAATTGTTTTCCACTCTTTGTGTTTAACTACCCGTGGATGTCTAATTTTTTTGCAAAAATTTAAAAGTGAAATATTTGACGTAGGCTGACCCGTACACAGGCTGGAAGCTAAGCCATCATTCCGAACTGTCACCAGAATTCATGCTTTAAAATACATTTTCAAAATTATATTCTAACCTAAACCATTTTTCCAGTGATATTGTCTTCAGATTTGCTGCCCTGGTCGTTTGCCATGTCAATTTACTGTGCGATTTTTTTTTAACGGTGAGTAAACCTCATAGACCAACACTTTTATTCCTTCTTCTCCATTTGTCGCTCACACATCCTTAGTGGCATGTAACCTAAGTGTCTTAAGTGTGGAAGTGTGTGTGCATTGATGTATGGGAACTGGCCGAAACAGGTTCCCTTTTACTGTCTGGAGGGTGCGACACTCCAGTGGTCTGGTTCGCACACGGTCCCGTGGTCATCAGGCCTACCGACCCTGGGGTCCATCACCAAACATCATCTGAGGGATTTTTCCGGTGGCTTACCGCCATTCACTCTTACCACCTATCTCTTCTCAGCTCTCATTGTTAGCTGGCCTATTCCCTTAACTCTTAACATCCGTATTCCATCCAGAACACTGAACACATCACTTGTAATTCACCGCTATTTTTCCCATCACAAGCACCATCCTCGTGTCATATTCAACCGAGTAGAGGAATGGGGTTTAAGATAAAATTTACATTATCATACTATGTACTGCAAAATTGTATTTAGTGATTAAGATTTCACGATTTTTAACACAGTGACAACACTTCTCGAACAATCCTAGCATGACCCTGATTTCTTGTAATTTTTAACTTAAACAGGCGATAACTGTCAACACATTAATGTGTGCCAGATCTTGTTTATAACATCAAATTTTATTTCAAAGATTTATAGCACCAGCATGCCACATTTAAATCAGAATTTCAAATCTTTAATTACATGATAATGTCTGTGTGTGAAAAATGGCAGTGAATACAAATTTACTTTCATGTCGACATTCATAATTTGGTATGTATTTCCCATAAATTTATGTTCAATATGTTGACATATATGAGAAAAGTATTTTTTAACGTCCCAATTCACCCCATTTTACTGTATATCAGGGGGTTGTATTGCAGGGTAACCTCTGTTGGAAAGAGTACAGAAATTATAACAAAGCCAGACATTGGAAATACATGGAGAAACATTAAAGGAAGGTAGCTGGGGGGGGGGGGGCGAGTGAAGAGACTTAATACAGTAGTACTATGGTTCAACATCTAAGTTACTACAATATACGGGGGAGGGGGACTATGTACAGTTAAGAGTTACAGGGTGGCTGCAAACTGACTTTTCTCACCCAAATTGAAAAATTTCCCTGACCTAATAACTTTTTTAACCCAAATTTATGTGCTTTCCAAAATAAATCATTTTTTCTTTGCCCAATTCAATGCTCTTTGCACATAGTAAAAGTTTAATGTACAACAAAGGAAACATTTGTTTTGTATTTAAACAATTTTTGCAATGGGGCAAGTTAAAAATCAAACAAGTATTATGGATATACGCCATTGCAGCAAATTCTGTGTCAAAGAAAACCAGATATTTCATGCAGACAAACAGAAAAGTAAATATACAAAAGTTTCCTTTTGTTTGTCTGCATGTATTATCCGGTTTTGTGTGACACACCATTTGCTGCAACTATATACATCCAAAATACGTATACGATTTGTAATATTTGAATGAAAAATTCATGCATTATAAAGCCCTGATTATGTGGTAAACACACTAACAACATATTTTGTATGCTCTATTTTTGCAAACTTATAAAGTATGCCTATAATAATTTGAAACATTAGAAATGAAAGTTGCAACTCTTAAGCACATTTCGATGGCAAGAAATTGACAGTAGTACCAAACTTATTGCTTCGCACATTCGACAAATTAAATGTACTAACTGCATGCACTACACGAATAAAATATTTGTGTAAAAATTTCTTACCTCAGGAAACACAGATTCAATAGTTTACACACTGTTAATAATGATAGTATAGTTATGCCGATTCTGGTGCAGGAGCCGGTGTGAGGATTTTGGCCGAGCGAGGATTTGTTATATCACTGCCCCGGCTTCCACATTGGATGTCCTTGACCTTTAATTTGACCTTGACCTTTACATCAAGGTCACCAAGGGTCAAATTGCTAAAATTAAAAAAAATTTAATTAATAAAATTCAAAATATTCCAAAAAATTTAAAAACATGGAAAAAATTCAAAAAATTAAAAGAGACAAAACATTAAAAATATATATGAAAATTTCCGAAAATAATATTACCTCCATCATGTTTCCGTCCGCCATCTTGGGGTTTCTTCCTAGTCTTCCGAAAATTTTTCGATTTCGCATTCCATCATAACCCATTACTAATTTACTAAATAAAATTTTAATAAGAAACTTTCTATATAAAACATATTTAACAGAAATTATTTAAAGAACTTAAATTTAAAAATTACCGACACATCTTACCAGGAGGAGTGCCATCGACACACTGACTCACCCCACTACTTTTCACACACAATAATTTACTGCTCCCATACCCATCCCAACATCCCCATACACTCATCACTCTTACCCCATCACCTTCCCCCTCTCCTTTCACTCCAAATTCCACCCTTCCCCCCTCTTCCCGTAATCGTCTCAATGTTCACTCAACATTGTTCCTCTCCGAACATGTCACCCACCCCCCTTCCTTCAGCATTACATATGTATAGATACAGATTTCCCTCTACTCAGCTATGCAATATATAATATCCTAATACCAGTTTTCTTGCAATTTTTTTTTATCATGACTCCACCTTTCTGCACATTTAATGTAATATGTTTGTGCAGAATATAATTATAATTACTCATCGAAACTCAGAGTAAAAAAAATACACACTCATTTTCTAAAATTTTATCTTTATTTTACAATATATTACCTAAACACAACTGCATGGATAAACACATAGGACCCCTCTTGAAAACAATCAATAAATAATCGTTTTAACAATAACTTAATCCATAGCACCGAAACTCAGATATGTAACAGTTGTAATTTACATAAAAAAACAAAGCCTTTGTACACTCATAAGTTTCAAGTAATTGCATTAAAACCTTGATCACAATGTCCTCGTAGCAGCATACCACTCAGCTACGGATGTTAGTATCATTTTCGATGCGGCTGCGAACATGGGCGAACAGCTCGTTATCATAGCCGAAGTGGGGGCGAACATGAACGAACAGCTAGTCAACATGGTCAAAGTGGCTGAGAACATTAGCGAACAGCTCGTCATCGTGGCCGAAGTGGAGGCGAACATGAATGAACAGCTCGTCAACATGGTCGAAGTGGTAGCGAATATCGGCGAACAGCTCGTCATCGTGAACGAAGTGGGGTTAACATAAGCGAACATATATTCAACATGGTCGAAGTGGTGGCGAACATGGGCGAACAGCTCATCATTGTGACCGAAGATGGTCAAAGTGGTAGCGAACATAAGTGAATGGCTTGTCCACACGGCCGAAGTGGTCGACAAATCAGCAGATGGCTCATAATCAGCATCAGAGAATTTCGGGGTTTAGTTGAAGTGACGATCGATTGGAACCTGCCATCTAGAGTGATTGAATAAATGCAATGTTCCTTTAAGTCATTTATCGATTTCTGCATCTGCTACCTATGAATTTTAACAAGCTGGGAAACCCCACCACTTGACATACGACCGTCCATTTCGTCGCCTCAGAACTTCTGCACCAAATTCATATCGGGAAACCAGGTAGGCTGGATTTCTTCTGCGTAGAATCCACCGTCAATTGGTACTTTGTCTGAATCTTCGAGATAGTATGATCTTGGTTCCGATTCACGTACATGCGTCACACGGAATAGTTCTGGGCTCCAATTTGTAGTGAATCCTTTTTTGACCACACCCTTTTGTTTAGACTCATACAAGGTCCCCTACTTTAGCTTCAGGTTTGCAGGGATCCCTCTTTTTCCTGTTAAGGTAAACATCTTCTGGCTTCATTTACGTGGTAGAGTGAACCGTACTGTTATATTCGCAAACAAGTTTAGACAAAAGTCAAGCCATTTGTATGTACAATTAGCCATGAAGTATCGCCCCATTTTACCTCGTAGAGTTCTGTTGAACCTCTCAACAATGGCCGCTTTAAAATTGCTGTATGTTAACTAATTGTTTATGTTATACATGTTAGTTAGATGCTTGAATTCTGCGTTATAAAACTCTTTACCCAAGTTCGTTTGTAGGTTGACTGGAACACGACCTTCATACAAAACGTATTCCATTGCCTTCGTAACATCGTTTCCATTCTTCGACTTGACTGGCCTGGCCCAGGCATATTTGCTATACACATCGATGTCTAACAACATATATTTCAATCCATTGTTCACTCTAGCATATGGAATCATCTCAACGAGGACATCATGGAATAGATAAATTATTCCCAGCGTTACGACTCTGCGATGAAAGTAGTTGCATCTAACTGCTGCATGCAGTTCCCGTGCTATTACCAGACGACTCATAGTATATAAGCACCTTCCTTAAATTCCTCAATTATGGAAATTATGTCGATGTGTGAGTAATTCCCAGCTCTTTGCGAAGTAACCAAAAGCCTCAGTCGATCAACAAGTTCGTTTGGGTCATCCCAGAATATGTAGTCGAATTTTTTGCGATCTTCCAACTTCTTGAAGCCATCTCCCATCTTCACTGCTAGTTCACTGAAGAGATATGCAAGAATGTTAATTTTCACGACATTCGTCCTTATAAACACCACCTCCTGGATCGTTGTTATGCTAGTGTGCATTTGTGAGCATGAGCAAGTTTTTGTACTCCTGCAAATCTGCTTTGGAGTAATCTTTAGGATCCTTGCGAAACAATAGTTCGTATAGACATAGGGTCCCATGTGTTGCATTATCTTCGACTTGAATTACATCACCAGAAAAGAACTTTATTTCCTTGGCACTCAGAAACCATTTTTCACAATTTCTACACACGCTGTATGATGTATCATTGTAACGTGATATGAACGATCTTAGGTACCTACGAATAGGAGCATTGGGTTCGAGTTCTCTCCTTTGTGATTTTATCTTGTGAAACATATCTAAATCCAATACTTCTTCATGGATGTCAAATGAATCTTCATTACGTTTTTGCTCCACACCTCCATCATCGACTTCGTTCTTCATGTAACTATCTCTGACTTCTGTCTTTACAACTACTGGAGCTTCTTCGGGATTCCTCAATACATCGAGACGTCCGGTGATTGGCCAAAAAATTTCTTAGTTTATTTTTTCCTTTCAAAATCTAGCCCTTTTAGTAAGCAAATACTTCGAGGGAATAGACTATCACGTGATGTAATTTACTCGCGATGTCCGGATTTTACGAAAAAAAAACTGCACCAGATGCTGATTTTTATGTTTTCTATTATGAAATACTCCTTTCAACATGCTAAATCCATTCATTTAGTATCTCCATTGGTTTTATATGTCCGTCTTGGTAACCAGCTGAGCAATGGAGTTATTGATTTTATGTATAATTGCACGCTCTTGTTGTTTTAAACTATCACCAGTTCGCTCTGCCACAACATCGAGTCTGTCGGTGAAATCTCGTTGAACCCCATTAAAATTTTCATCCACTGTCATGAAGTTGCGAACAATCTCAATTTTCATATTTTCTATCTTCACTCCCAACTGTGAAATATAGTTTCGATTCAATTTGATTTGTTCCTCCAGTAATACCTGCAGTGCTTTATGTACCTCACTGTGCTATTCTTGAATGTAATGTTTCGTAGCTGCATCCTGTAGGTGTTCGGGTTCTCCAACATTTCTAATTACTCTTCCACCAGCATTACAAAACCCGTTATTCCTTATTACCATGCAGTCACCACTGTCTTCTTTGCCAGAGCTTTGCTTTAGGCTGCTCTGACCGAACTTCGATAACCTGTAACTCATTCTCGACGATCGACAATAAACTGATCGAAGCCTCTTCTATACCACAATAAATACAAACTTATATATCCATCATAAAGAATACATGTATTTGAATTCAGCAAGTCATATAAGGTAGGTTGCCCTAAGTTCGTCACTGTGCCTAAGTTCGCTACCTGCAATTTTAAGTACAATTACTTCAGTAAACCCAATATGGCGGAAGTGACTTCTCTTTAAACATCTAAAAGTGGAATCTATACTTTCTCTATATGACAACAATATTGCCAGGGTTGTGATAGTCGCCATATTGTCAAAAATGTGGTTCTGGTTATAAAAATTGCTCTGTTAGTATCCATTACTGACAAAGTGATCGCTTAAGATAATAAGTAATGGAACACATTAATTTTAAATATTTATTTGTTTACTGTATGAATACATAATTAGTTGTGACTTATTGAATGGTTTGTGCTGTTTCGTGATTTTTGTTGATCATGCATATGTTCCAAAGTTCATCATTTATGTTCCAGTCGTCCCGAAGAACTCACATGAAGTTGTATCGATCATGGATTGGAATTGGTGAACTTTCTAAACGAAGAAATCACTTTGCGACTACACTTAAAACGATGGGAATAAGAATTATGCCATATAAAAGCAACAAAACACAGTGCAGGAGAGGACTAGCATTCAGTACACATCACATCACCAAGTAGCTAACACCTGATAGTGAGCAATTTCTTCGTAGTCTTGGATTGCATATCGTTCAGCATGTAAGATTATATAAACACAGATGAACCGGTTATTTTTGAAGAGGCCATCACAAAAATGGAATTTCGTTCATACCAACCTTTCCTGAGTGGACAATATGCTATACCATCAGAAGACATCAACAGATTGTGGGACATGCCCTTGCAGGGTGGATACCACACTTGCCTCCCTCATTGTTCTACATTTAGTTCTACACATATTACACATATTTCAAAAAGGGCACATCGCCGGAAGGCACATTAACTGGAATACTATTCTTATGTATAATGTAAACAGAGACAAGCTAATTATAATAAAAAACTATCAATTTATTATAATAAATACAAAATTATACACTATATTAAAATTTATGTTATTTGTGCACCAGTGCCATTATTTTAAAAAATCTATAGTTTATAGCCCACTATTATGGAAATGTTACTGAACACTACTCCGTTCAGTCCGCGAGAACGTACTCAGTTTATCCAAAATATGTTTCCCAAAGCACTTGCAATGTCGTCGTCGTCGCCTATCTTAATATATGGAGATCGCTGGGAAGACTACGTATTTTCTTGTCAGAATTGGAGCGAGGACCCACTATCCAATCTTCCCCCAGACGTATACCTCACTCCTCGCCGCTACAGCAGTCAAACACGACGACTGTGCTTTTCCAAGAGCTTCCCCACCTGGTCAATTTGTCATCATATTGGATCAGTATATAGGCATTGCTTAAACAAACAGATGAATGTAGACATCTTGCCCCGACAACACACTCAACAAGCCCGACTTCAACTCGGCTACGGTTATGCCGTCACACACAGCTCAGACTGAAGATGTCCACCTTGGTTACCTGCTGCTCGCCAAGTCCAGAGTATCGCACTCCACCAGCACCATCCGATGCAAGTTTGCAGCGCTCCAAGTGGGCACATGTAAACCATACATTTGTGGGCTATTAAATATACTTTAAATGATTATCACAGGATATACCTAACCCTAACTAAAATAGAATAAAACAATAACATAATATAACCTTTAATATTAAACAATTATTACTGAATTTATGTACATTAAAAAATCTAGTGACATTTCTGGGGTCCCTAGGCAGCAGGTTTGCCAACTTCAAAACGCAAAATACATCGAGACAACCCCAGTTGTCTCAAGATGATCGAATGGATGTTGCTTCATTTTCAGTTGAACACTGTCAAATGTGTGGAGATGCTAAAGAATGTTGAATATAGTAAAACTATTGATGTTGCACTACGATCATGGAGCCTCAAGACTTATCCTGGCCTTCCAGCAAGCCAACACATCAACTGGATGGTAAAGTACAGCTTTGCTAAAGAGAAATCAAGGTACATCATAATCCGTCTTTAAACAGGGAGGCAGCTTAGTTCCGAAGTGAGCTACTCTCAGTTCGATGCTTGCCAGATACAAAATGTGAAAATACTTTTGAACAGTGAAAGTTATCCTAATGTTGACATGAACACAGACATTGAAAATGGAGTATTCCTGCTCGTATACCAAATGTATGCCCAGTTCCAGCAAGGCTACTATGGTCGCACCCAGTCACCGATACTGAGTCCTAAAACTTTCAAGAGTAAAGCCCCACTGGTGGTTTTCTATGTGAGTATACAAGATGAGAGTCAGTTCAAACATAACTGACTACAGAATTAAAATCACGACTCTTGCAAACATACCTCCAAAAACATATGTTTTCTGTCTGACACTACATGACCGTCTTGCATCATACAACTATTGTGACAAGATTGTGAAAATCCTATCCTGGATACTGTGCAATGAACATATAAAATTGACCATTTCAACGATGTTGGATTAGTTGTATTCGAACTTAACCCACGAAACGATTAATTGTAAGATCCAAGACTTCGAGAGCCAAAATGGCATCGTGCTTAAAGAAATTGCAGTGACTTATGAAGACGAGAGTGGGACCAAAATACAAGTCTTTTGTCCCTCATACTCATGGAAATTATTAGATGATGAGAGCAAAAGAACCAATGAATGGCCGACTAAGCATTATCACGAACTCGACTGGCATGAAGGTAAAACTCCATATTATCAAGTAAGTAATGCGCTCTGCAGTCTATGTTTACAGTATCCGTGTACCACAGTCTATTAGCAGGACTTCAACAGAAGAAACGGTTTAGTGAACTACGCAAAGTATACAAAGAAATTGGGGATGTACAACCTGAATTTGGATGTCCATCACTTCGTAAGCTTGTCAGAATGTACGGTGATCGACAACGAGACATGTGCGATAAATGTGAATGTGAATAGGACTGTGCATCGGGTAACACTCAACTACTGTGAGGATGCTTCTGAGTCTGTGAACGTTGTTACTTTTGCAGGAAAATGAGCATTGTTTCATGTTTTTTGGCAGAAATGTTACACCTTTTATTTAATGTTGTATCGTCATAATTTTAAGGTCCCTAATGGTAATATGGCCAGGTTGGTAATATGGCCAATCGGCTGCAGTTCACGTAGTTCGCACGGAAACCGATCGGTAGTGCTGAGATGGTCTTCCACGCATCACTGTAAATACGCTCAGATATTGATAGCTTCGTGGAGCGTGCACAACGACTTGGAGACGCCATTTTCTGAAAATTTTTATTGTTTGAATAATAGCCTTGTTATTTTATGCTGGCAAGTTAAAAATATATTATCGTGTTATACTACTATATATTATAAATTATTAAATTTATTAATACACAGTACTGTATGCTGATTCAAACAGTGCTTATAAAATGTATTGTTTCTTAGCCAGTAAAATTTTGTTAGAGACTATCTGAAATGTCGCCATGTTGTTAATATGGCCAACGTCCTGGCCATATTACCAACATTATATGAAACTAATGGTTTCAGTCATCAGTACATGTTTCTTGATCCTTTACTATATTTGAATTATCCTTTACTATATTTGAATTATCGTAGTTTTTACAAATGTAGCCTATTTAAATATTCATCTGGTTTAAAAATAATTGTTTAGATATTTTTTAATGCTTTTATAAATTAAACAAGTGTGGGGATGTTTTTTCGCCCTGGTGTCCAACACTACGATTTGAAACAAATAAGGCATTACTCAAACTTTTAAAACAATCCTATGGGTTGTGTAAAATAACAATAATAATAAATAATATGTTATTTATCTCTTTAGTAAATTCTCTGATTTTTTTAAATGGCTAAGATAATATTTATTTAAGAGGTTCCTCTAAGAATGCTTTTTAAGTAAATCATAAAATTACAATACATATTATTTACTTTGTTACAGAAATGAATCCCTTTGATGCTCACAAGAAGATACTGGGTACTTGGACACAAGAGGAGCTCACCAAGGCAATAGCTGCTGTAAGAGGTGGGAACCTATCCGTGAATGGTGCAAGCAAAAGGTTTGTCGTACCTAGGAGAACTCTCCGCCGTTATCTTGCTAATAATACGGCCGTAAAATCTAAATTGGGCTGTAAGGCAACACTTTCAACTGAGCAAGAGAAGGAACTTTGCAGAAGAATGTCGTTTAGCAGATGTTGGTTATCCAGTCACATCTAAGATGCTCAAATTGAATGTTTTCAAGTACTGCAAAGCAAATGGTATCAATCACCGGTTCACTAGCAGGTAGCTACTGGTTGAAGGGGTTTTTGGAAAGAAATCCGGAAATGAGTAAAAGAAAAGTTCAACAGTTAAATCCTGCCCGTGCCCAAAAAATTAAAAAATTCATTCTTGGGGACCATTTCGAAAAGCTACAGAAGCTCCTAACAGATAATTTCTTAAACTTTCTTGAAAGGATCTTCAATGTGGATGAAAAGGGTTGTCGGTTACAATTGCACAAAGATCCCGAAGTTTTGGCAAAAAATGGATCCAAGCGGGTCCATATTGTTGCGAAGGAACATGGCGAGTGTTACAGTCGTAGCCTGTGGAAACGAAACTGGTTCTGTCATACCCCCAATGATCCTGTTCGCTGGGCTAAGAAAAAATCCAGCTTGGGGAAAAACATTTGCCTACAGGTTCAACAACAGTAATGACGCGAAAGGATAGCATGACTTCAGAGTGTTTTGTAACATTTCTGAAGAATTTCTCTAGATTCAAACCATGTGGGCCTTGTCTTTTGATTATTGATGGGGCTAAGTCACATTTGGATTACACTATATGCGAAGTGGCTGAAGTGAATGATATTGTTGTATATTGTCTGCCCTCAAATACGACACACGAGTTACAGCCTTTAGATAAAGGTTGTTTCCGGAGTTTTGAGATATTTTGGGATCAGCATGCACTCCTGTACTTTGACACACACAAAGAGGTTCAGGATATTTCTAGGCTGAACTTTGCTGATGTCTTTACACCAACATGGGAGAAGTCCATGACACAGGCTAACATGAAAAGTGTGTTTAGGGCTACAGGCATCTACCCCTTCAATCCACTAGTCATCCCAGAAGAGGTATTTGCTCCGAGCACAGCTACCGAGAATCCATCTCCAGGCACAGACATTGTTAACCAAATGGCAGTATCTCCAAATACAGACATTGTTAACGAAACACCAGCAGCTACTATTACAAAAACAACCTAACAGCAATAATTTACATTCACTGGCAGGCCCATCTGGTCTACAGCAGCCAACTGTTAAACGGCAGCATCGTAGACCTGTTAGCAGTTCATCATCTGAATCAGAAAGCTCTGAAGACTTATCCCTCTTTTCACGTTCTCCAGTTGACTCGGGCAATTTTCACACCCCAGAAAAAGTAGAAACAAAATCTCCTGGAAGTTCGTTAGCAGAAATACTGCCTACGCCACAAAAGAAAAGAAAAACAACCAGGGTTATCAAACCGGCTATCAACAGCAGATGTGTGTTCCTGAACAAATGTTTATTTGAAGGCAACAAAAATGGCAAGAAGACTGGCAAATCAAATACCAAAAAAAGTGGAAACATGGCTCAAGATAAAGGAAAGGCTGTTCCCACGCTTTCTGCATCAAAGAAGACTGAGAGCTGGTTTTTTGGAATTTGTTGTAAAGATGTAAGAGATATGAGACTGTGTGGAGTTTGTGGCATTTATGTCCACGAAGAATGTGTTGGCATCACCCAGTATGTTTCAAGCATTTTGGTGATCATCCACGGAAATCTGGACTTACTGGGAAATAGTGCCTTGAAATGCACAAAACAAAATCTAAAACATAATATTTGCAAGAGATCCTATATGTTTATCCATATTGTAAAGTGTAGGCATTATACTGTAAAATAAAGTTAAATTTTAAGAAAATGAGTGTGTTTTTACCCTAAGTGTTCGACGAGTATTATAATCAAATTCTGCACAAACATATTATATCAAATGTGAGAAAGGTAGAGCCATGGTAGAAAAATAAAAGTTGCAAGAATACTGGTATTAGGATATTACATATTGCATAGCTGAGTAGACGGAAATCTGTATCTATACATACGTAACGCTGAAGGTAGGGGAGTGGGTGACAATTTCTGACAGGAACAATGGTGAGTAAAAGTCCAGACGAAGACGAGAAGAGTGGAAGGGTGGAAATTGGAGTGAAAAAGAGGGGGAAGGGGATGGGGTAAGGAGTGATGAGTGGGTGGGGATTTTGGGTTGGGGAAGGGAGCAGTAAAGTGTTACATACAAGTGAAAAGTGGTGGGGGTTTTCAGTGTGTAGATGAATCTCGTCCTGGTTAATGTGTGTCGGTGAATTTTTTTAATTTAAATAATTTTTACATAAAAAGTTTTTTACATAGTTTTTTATTAAATATGTTTTATATAGAAAGATTTTCATTAAAATTTGATTTATTAAATAAGTTCGGGGTTCGGATAGAATGCGAAATCGAAAAATTTTCGGAAAATTCGGAAGAATCAACAAGATGGTGGTCGGAAACAAGATGGTGGACAGAAACTAAATGGCGACTGGAAACATGACGGAGGTAATATTTTTTTTTCTCGAAAATTTTCATAGTTTTGAAAACTTAAGAATAATTTTGTAATTTTTGAAATATATTTAAATTTTTAATTTTTTTTTTGAAATTTTAGAAAATATTGGTAATTTGACCCTTGGTGACCTTGTGTAAAGGTCAAAGACATCCAACATAGCGGCCAGGGCTGTGTCATCTCAACATGGCTCCACAAATCGTCGCGCGACCAAAATCCTCACACCGGCTCCTGTACCAGAATCGGCATTACCATACTACTAATAATATATTTTGCGTACTCTAATCCTGCATGTTGAACTAAAATAATTCAATCAAAATTACAATTAACAGTTACAACAACATCAATGATTCGTTTAAGTTGACGCCAAAAATTTAGATTTATACCAAATTTATAGCTTGTTACATTGGGAAATTAAATTTACAATTTCATGCAGCACACAGCTAAATTATGTGTCGGGAAAATTCTTATACCAAAAAAAACATATTTCATGATTACATACTTCCTATAATCAAAAAGCACAGTTCCATATAAGATTACAAAAAAAAAATACTTTAAAAATGTAATATAATGAGTATCGTAGAGGTTTTATTTGCAGAGAGAGCCTGTGAAGTATGCTTGTTGCTGTGCCTGCGTAAAGCAGTTCTTTGATATATTTTTCGTAACTCTACAACCTCCTAGCTCACCACCCCCCACCCCAAGGGTTCCACTTTTATCTTCAGTCATGTTAAGGTCACCCCCCTTGACACCTCACCACTCTTATTCTCAAGCGTGCGCCCACATTGCTCTAAAAATAGAATTCCGCCACCCACCATTTCTATCATCCCTTCTTTCCAATAGGCGACTGAGTGTTACAAATAGAAGTTGATAAAAACAAGAAAGAAAGAAAAGAGCATGGCAGGATAAAAGTTTGCTTTTCCATGTGACAAAAGATTGTGGTATCATTTAAAAAGCCGGTGGATGGCTTTTCACACATCCTGAGTGAAATGCACAATAACAAAAAAAAAGTTGACACGCTATCAACCTTCTGCATCAGCAGGCAGCTTCGAGCAGTTTAACTGTGAATAGATTATGGATAAAAGTGACATAAGTGATGCAGCAGACCCAATCTGGTGACTATTTGTGACATTCTTCCCCGAGAAGATGGCACTTGATATTTGGTAAAAGACACCAGATGCATCTTCACGCTTGCCAGTCCACAGTACTCCAGTCATGTAGGCCTCATTTTAACTATTGTTTTTCGATTTCCGGAAAAGGAGATGGGACAGGGAATTTTCCAAGACTACTCCCCGACATTTTTAGGTCACTAAAATTCCATGACTATTCCCAGTTTTCCAGCCCTGTCACCACCCTGAATTACATGAGTTGCAAATAAAGGCAGCTTGATGGGTTTAGCATTGGTGGAGAAGGTACAGTCTTAATAGTGGAGACGAAAGTTTTTTAATGCTATCCATGACAATTGTGGAGGTGGATTGGTTTTCCTTAATATACATAAGCGTAAAAAGTCTGATAGGATAGATAGTAGTAAAAGAAGAAGATGGCAAAATTACATGGGTTCTGCAAGGATTGTACCGGGGAAAAGGAGGCAACAGTAAGATACAAATGGTGTGGAAGATAATAACTTAGTGATGATACAAGAAATCAAGAGAATAGCGAGAAAATAAAGGAGTTAAATCTTCTTTCACTCATTATTTTGTTTTTGAGTTGATTATAATATTATAAGTAGTTTATTCTCGCAATTGGTCTTCCAGTCCCCTCCTAAACCTTCGAGTAGCCCCTCTCAGTCACACACTTATTCTGCAGAAATATCCACTCTCCTACCGTCCTAACAAACATAGACTATCTAACCATCTCCGCTGTCTTCCACTCTCTGAATCTTTTCACCATTCGTTACTACTCCCTTTAATTATCGCTTAGTCAGCCTGCAGAGCAACCTTCCCCATCCACCCTCATCATTCACACCTTGTACATTATGATTAACCTTTATATTCTCCTCCTGTCCTTCAGTGGTTTTAATCCCATTTCCTTCATCATCAATGTAGGTCGAAAGTTCCTTTCCTCCTCTCCATCGTATCCCAGACTTTTCCATTTATTTATTACCCACCTCGCTGCTCTACTCTGGTTCATTTAGCAGTACAACATTGTCAGTTATATGATGCAACAAGATCTACTGCATAACGTTACTAGAAAACCAGCTAACATATACTGTAATATAGGTTGCTACGAAATTTACTTTCTCCTCTTTGCTATATGAAGTAACCATCCCTAAAACAGTTTATTCCCGACAAAAAAACTAGATTTAGCAGTTAGATATTAGAAATAACTAACACATTCTAACGACATTATTTTATTTACACTTTATATCTGACAAAACTTACACAATTCTAAAATAATACTGTGGTTTGCTGAAAAAACCAATTCATGCTTATAGAACCCCTTAATCTAACTTCCGATGTTCAAACCTATCTGTAATTATTATGGACTGTAAGAGGTGTATATGTATCGTCAATTAAATTGCAATGTACAATACTGAAGCATCTTTTCTAACACACTTCAACAGTTGTTATTTAACATATTTTAATATTTAACATGTTATAATCGCTAAAATCACAACATTACAACAGCCCCAGCTCTGCTAATTCTGTAACTACAATCCGTCACAAAGGCATCAACCTTTTCAACCAGTGTCCGACCATGACGATTCGTAAAGCATCGTGTTCTTTTACATCGTCTGCTGAATAAGCTATTGTATTTTTGGTTATGTTGAGTGTGAATTGTTAATATTATTGCATGTTATAGCATTTGCGTCAAAATATTGTATGCAGTATCGGAAAAGATTAAGTAACAGGAAAGACAAACTAATTATACCTTTAAATTGTTTTAGAAATTTTTAAACATCGCAAATATACCTACATTATGGTAAAATTAATCTTTGAGGGTAAGAAAATGTACATTCATTAGAACGTTTTCTAGCATTGTTCTGTAAATAGACCAGTTCGCACCACGTGATTTTTTTTTAATGAAAAACGTAATCAAAAAATTTTATATGACCAACAGTGCCATGACATTCATTTAAGATGCTGTGTTGATACCGATGAACTGAAGTTTATACAAGTTTGAAGTTGGTAAAAACCAAGAAATGGATGTGTTGAGTATTGCAGCTAGTCTAGAAAGCAATAGTAATATTTCCAAGAACTAAGTAGTGATGCCAAAATCAGATACGTGGAGAAAATATCACTTTTGAGTAGCCTAGACCCGTACAATACTTCTTTGCTATCGTGCTCCCGAGACTTTAACGATTATCCGGACGTAACATATGTGGATATTGTCAATTACTTTGTATTTTCTTCTGGACCATATACGATGGAAGATTTCAAGGCTTACAAGAGCATGGAGGCGTACAAGCTCTTCATTGGAGGTTGGGTTCCGGATGCTGTAGTAAAAATCGTAGGATCGTATTCACTGATTTTAGGAAAGATAAACACAAAGAAAAATATGTATACTTTAATTAGTATGCTGGTGTTCGTGTTACAAATAATGTAAATTAAATTTGGCGCCTAAAGACAATGTTACAGTTGGCAACACTGTAAATAGAAAAAAAAGACTTGAGTATTTTGGCAAGATGGCGATGTGAAAACGTTTTGTGTTTCGGTCGGGTTGAACTTTAACAAACACTATGGTTCTACGGAATGTTTAAGATCCCAGTAAGTTTCGTGGAAGTGAAAATAAACATGGTCAATGTCGGGCCGGATTCGGGAATCGCGGTGTGTGCGGTTTCGTGTGTTACTACGAGTAAACAAACCGATGTTGGCTAATCGCGGGAAGACTGAGACAGTGTTCAGTGATCAATGATTAGTAGTGGAGCAAGAGGAATCGCAGAAACATTAGTATATGTGAAAAATATACAGGTTAATTTTCTCTTACATGTTTGATAACCTTTTTGTCATAACGTAGGAAGATCATGTATTAAAAACACGATTGCAATCGCACCAACGAAGGGTGAATCTTATTTTGGAAGGCGGAAAAAAAGCATTAGCAAACCCCGAGGACGAAGAGGAATTAGCCCTTTTTCGGTCGATGTGCAAGGAAGTGAGTAAAATAATGAATCTTTCGAAACTGATATTTCGAACTTGGAGAGGTTAGCATGCAGTACAAAAACTATTAAGCCAGCAGACGTTGTGTCCCAATGGAAAACATTCGACACTGTGTTTCGAAAAAGATGCAATTAAAGATAGATTGGACATAAATTGGAACCCGAAGGTGAAATCAGGAAATACTGAAATTAGGAAAGAGCCTGCCCTTAAAATGCCTGCAATAAAACTACCCGTATTCGATGGTGACGTAAAAAACTGTCAGTCATTGACTTGTTCGTTACGTTAGTGCATAACAATGATCAGTTACATGTGGTTGAAAAATTCTTGTATTTAATGTCATCCCTGGAAGGTGAAGCAAGTGCCGTAATTTCTTCACTGCCAGTAACAAATGTCAACTATGAAGTAGCAAAAAATTTGCTTGTGCGAAGATACAACCAGTCCAGAGTAATCGCGTCGTACCATCTTGATGTAATTTTCGGCGCCCCAATGGCACTTTCAGACTCGGGGCAGTCGATTGAAGTTCTGTTAAATATTGTCACAGAAAACATGGGGGAAAACATTGGGTTTGCCTACAAAGCAGTGGGATGCTGTACTCTTACATTTATTCGTTGGAAAACTGGATCCTAAACTTCGAAAACACTGGGAATTTTCTCTTGCTCAAGATGAAATGCCATCCTATGAAAAGTTTATTTCATTTTTGGAACGACACTCGCAGGTTTCAGACAGTAATGTTAAAGGCAAGGGAAAGGCAGGAAGTAATAATTCTCATGAGTGGGAAATAGGAAATCCACCAAAACACCAAGCAAGGAAAAATTTGTTTTGAGTACACAGAAACCATTTAACCAAACTTGTTTTCACTGCAGTGAAGAGCACCCTATCATGAAATGTGAGTCCTTTATGCAGCTTTCAGTTGAACAATGAATGCAATGTGTGTAGGAACTAAAGCTGTGTATAAATTGCCTAAAGGGTAATCACATAATGAGCGAATGTTTGTCGAGCTTCAAGTGTCGAACATGCAGAAAAAATCATCACACTTTGCTGCACTTCCCATCTCAAACTGCTAGTGACCCATAAGAAGAGGGCGACAGTTAAAATACAGCGGATAGTGTCTGTGATGCCCCAAGGTTAGTCCATTGTACTGGAACTCGCACGGAAGTACCCACTGTCTTGTTGTCAACTGCTGTCGTCAAAGTGTTGGAAAGATCAGGTCAACCCCATTCTGTTCCAGCCCTAATTAATCCAAGTTCACAAGCCTCCTTTATCAATCAGGAATGTTTACACAAATTGCATCTTCCCTGTTCTCGTCACAGCTCGCCGCTAACCGCCCTTGGGCAGACACCACTTCCAGCTGCAAAGGGCGTAGCAAGCTGCACTGGGAGCTCAGGCCCTGGGAGAGCAACCATCTCCTCTCATTCGTCGGGGCCACTGGCAATATCTTTCAATTTCACCCGCCTTCCATCTTTCATAGTGTTCCTTCAAACAGAACGTCGAGTCAAGCCTTTATCTTCCAATGTTATAATTTAATTATGCGAATATTTTTATCCTTGCTACGCCTGTCCCGCAGTTTTTCCAGCACCCTACTCTATTTTTGCTGGTTTTCCTGCGCCTTTGTTCTGACTCATGCTATCTTCGGAAGACTGTAATTGCCTCAAACACGGCCACAGTCTCTATTCAACTTCCCTACGCCACCATTTTCTTAGACGAACCACAATTTATGTGTATGAGGCTCTGACTTGAGACATGCTCAATCCCCACCCCATCCTTCATTTTTAGCGACCAATGCACGTCGGAGTACCCATTAGACTGAGCTGGGGTACACGCGGTCGTGACGAGATATGGGGGCCAATCAGATTTTAAAAAATGACGGAACGACATACCATGAAGGACAGAAGGACTTTGGAAAGGCTGGATAGAATATACAGGATGGTAAATAGAGAGAATGGTTCAGAGAGGTTAGGTTGGCAGCTAAATATTGGAGGCTAAACGAAAAGAGGAAACACCAGTGAGAAAATTCAGAGGGTGTAGGGAAGAACAGAGCGAGGTAGATAGTC
Source organism: Medauroidea extradentata (assembly GCA_003012365.1). NCBI lineage: Eukaryota > Metazoa > Arthropoda > Insecta > Phasmatodea > Phasmatidae > Medauroidea > Medauroidea extradentata. Next base: position 8,892 of record PNEQ01021519.1, on the reverse strand, counting down.
TATGCTTGTTAGGACAGCGAGGGAATGAAATGTATTGCAGGGAGAGTTGGTGACTGCGAAGGGGGTTGGACAATTTAGGAGTAGTTTGGCTTTGGAAAGAACTCGCCACTGGGTTGCAATTTAAATTGCGAGTGTTAGATTATTACTTGGAAAATTAACAACAGCTTTTTAAGGCTGCTGTACCTAAAATATGCAGCTTCATTGGTTCTAGAACTGGACGGAAGCCTTTTGTTCATACTTTAAACCCATAAAAAGATAGCAATTTGCTAACAATCCATTGTAAATTAACTTCCCAAAACTTTGTGCCAAAATAACGGAAAAGAGCTATAGGTAGGTGCGCCTCTTCATATCTCGTTTATAATCAATTTTGTTGTGAAGATATATTACAATTTAAATGTGTAAAATTACACAGTATATTTTTCTCTACCAGCCACATTGGAAAAAAAAAAACATAACATTTTTTAACGAGTAGGTGTGACGGGGAGAAGTGGCGTATGTCCCAAAGCCAATGCATTATATGGAGAGGTTATGAAGTTAAAGAAAGTTTAGTACCTGCTTGACAAAAAAAAAGGCATTCAAGGCAAGAATGCGACTGGCTACAAAATTTAGTACTACCGAATGCTATAACCTTGTTGCGAAAGTTGATAAATAATATTCAGTTTTATCAGATCCCAAAGGCCAATCAATGTCGTAAAGCCAAAGGCAGACGATTTACATGCGAGGACAAAATACTTGCACTGTCCTTGTTCAAAGCAAGCCCTAAAGGTCACAAATTCCTTTCGAAAAAATTTGCACAACCTTCATGGCAAACATTGGTAACTTTGTTAGGATAAATCCCATTTCATTCCAGGATAAACGCATCAGTTGTGGGTCATTTGAGTCTGTTGTGTCTGACATAAGTGATGAAGACAAGTATTCTATGTTTCTCTTTGATGAGCTGAAGTTGCCAACTTATGTACAGTTCAATGCAAGAACATATACTATTGAAGGGTTTGAAGATTTTGGGGGTAGCAACGAATCCAAAAAGATAGCGGATCATGGACTGGTACTCATGATTAATGGACTATGGAGGAAGTGGAAACAGCCAACAGCATATTATTTTGTGGAGTCCACTACCAAAAACACCTATACTAGTCAACAAGTGTATTAAGGAAGTTGTTAAAGAAATGTTATCATGTGGTCTGAAAATTGTGGCCACAGTATGTGACCAAGCTAGAACAATTGAAGCCGATATAAACTGTTTGATTAATTAAACATGTGCAGCCTGCTTGAAAAGTAATTTAGAATACCATCCTTATACATTTCAAATGGAAGGTGTCGAAAAAATGACACTTTTACCACATTTACTGAAGGGCATAATAAATAATCTTCTCACAAAGAATTTAACTTTTCACTGGAGGAAAGGTCAGCAGATTACATACTGGAAGCATTTGGAAAGTTTCTACATCATTGATAGTAGTCAAAAGGTTGAAACTAGTACATGTCCACAGCTGACATATGAGCATGTGAAGCCGGAGCGCATAAAGAAAATGAAATACATAAACTGTGCTCAGGTTTACAACCAATGTGTATCATATGTAATGAGAGTGTTAGTAAAATGGGATGAGTTCTATTTTTATGTAAGTAACTTGTAGGCAAGGTATGCATGTGTCTTATGCCAGTGTGTAGCATGTGTATTTTACATGTGAGTATATCATGACAATCTACAATGTAGTATGCAGTTCATGGTTGTATGTAAAATTTCTATGTAAGATCATACGACTTCCCAATTTTAAATATTCTGGTCATTAGAACTGCATATTTTTATGAATAATTGGAGTCAGTATAATGATGCTGCTGGGTGACGTCACCAGAGAAAGTGTTACACTGTACTATATTATCCAATGTTCTTAACTAATTTCAAAAATTAAAATTAAAAGTATTTTTTTTAAATAAAAACTTTAATATAATTTGTGAATAAAATGTTTGTGTTGTGAAAATACCAATGCTGAATGACTTGTAAATTAATATTAATTATTTATAAACTTAAACTTAACGATAAGGAAATTTACCTTGAAATGGTCGTAGATTTACCTGAATTTAATTGATTCATGGTACAGTGAGCGATGCTGTTTCAAGCAATACTTTTTAAGCACTTATATAACTCTAACTGCATGTTTTATTTTACAAATAATCTATTCTTGTAAACAAATAGTGACACAATTTGTAGAGTTGTAGTATACCTACAAAATAACGTCAAAATAGGCCCAATTTGTTCCTGGAGAAACTTCATTTGAGGGATTTGCTGATTATATCTTAACATAAACATATACAGAATAGAGAACCATTTATATCACCTAAGTAGTTATTGTTGGCTTTTTTGTCTTCTGTTTAAGTGTGGTTCTATTTGCAACTGAAGATGTTTGGTGTTCTGGCATTGTACAAAATCTTGAACAATTTTTTGATGCTGGCATGAAGTCCACAATACAGATATTTGATTCTCTAACTTAAGTGCTTTACTCTCTACAAATGACTCTACAAATATGTCTAGTATCGATTCTTTTCAATATACGCATAAAAACACGCATGTAATTCCTAGACATATTTGATTAAAGTACATCCTTGTTTTTGCCTGAAACTGTGTAAATTGCACACACCAAACTTACGTTAAACGCATAATATTGTAACCTATACTAAATATAATACAGGCCGTTCACAATAAACTGAGCACTTTTAAAGACAATCTTGCCCAGAATAATAACTAAAAAATATTATTTATTTGTAACATCAGATGTTAACTTTTGAGTTATACGTAAATAATCTGTACACTTCGACTGTTAACCCTTAATTTGATTATGTATCCAAATGGATATACACATTTTGTATGGTATTATTTTAGTCATGTTGCTTTAATATTACATGAAACCAGTCAGAGTGTCCACTTGGATACATATACTAAAATGTGCTGGCATCTAGTGAGCAGCAGCAGTACTACAACAGTAGTGTGCCAAAATGGCGGAACGCCTGCGGCCTCGTTCATGCAGTGAGGTTAGTAATAGATTTTAAATTTATCCATCCCTTTGTTTTTTATTACTTTTTTGTATGCATTGTTTCTTTTACTGTTTGTGGAGTTGTTTTTAATTATTATATTGCAGTGTGTTCATTTAGTTGCTAAGATATAACAATGAAAAGTCTAGTGTATACAAATGGTCACCTTGCTATTTACTCAGTAAATGTACCTTTATATTGTATGTATCCAAACGGATACTATGCCATTTATCGTATGTAGTCACATGGATACTTTGCCAATCTGTCAGCAAGTTGTATTTTCATGTTGTATGTATCCAAATGGGCACTGCACCATTCATTTAGTACATAATAGCTTTTTATCATGTGTAGCCACATGGATACTTTGCCAATCTGTCAGTAAGTGGTATTTTTATGTTGTATGTATCAATATGGCTACAGTGCCATAACTTATGTTAACTTTTCCAAATAATTATCAACTTTCGAATAAAGGCATACATAATTGTTAGCGAATTTTAATATTGTCCTCGCCTCTGTAATTTAGTCTCTACACCGACTTACAATAAGATAATTTGGGTTAGAAAATCTGTAGAGGTCATATGATTTTTTTAGACAGCCCCAGATAAACAATACTGTAACATTACATCTGGGGTGTTAAGTTAGCTGTAAACATATGTTAACACTTAACTCCAACCTAAACTCTTGTTTGCAGGCAAAGAAGCATTGCAGTTCAAGAACGGCAAAAATAATTAATTTATTTCTAGATGCATATGTGCCTCCTGATCCAAATATGTCTGAAGATGAAGAGGAAATTGCAAGGATCTCAACTACACCAGATTCATCAGACCCGCCATCAGTTGAAAGTGCGTGTGAAGATATTCTTCAAAGTATATCGTTTAGCGAAGACGAAGTGTGTCAGAATCACTTTCGAGACATGCACCATGTATTGAACACAAATGTTGCAGGTGTAGTTTCACTAGACACCGTTACAGTGGACACAGTTACCTGTATGTCAGATGTTTCGTCTCAGGATATCGGTGCAGTATCCTTGGACACACTAGTTCTAAATGTAGGTCACTTAGACGTGACTGTTACAGATATTTCAGCTATGGTTTTCCAGGACAAACCAATTTCAGACATCAGCCAGACTATAACTGCACAAGATAGACAGTTCGTGAATATTACATCAGGCGAGAAACTATCTAGAAAATCAATGAAGTTACCTTCCAAGAAGTCATCTATCAAAAGATCATCAGTTCCAGTAGCAAAAGTAAACAGGAAACGGAAAGGTGGGGAACTAGAAGAAGCAAGAAGTGCAAAAGAGTCGAAAGTTTCTGGTGACAAAACATTCAACTCTGAGGACAAGGATGTATTGTTCAATATATATGTACCTGAAGACCACTTCTCGATACCCGAGATGATGATGTCAGAAACAGAATAATTCCAGATATTTTTTCTCTGAAGATGTAATAGTCTTGATTGTATCAGCTACTAACCAATATTCTGTGCAAGTGACAGGACATTCAATAAACATAGATCACAATGATTTGAAGGACTTTTTGGCAGTGGAACTCTATATGGAAATTGCAAAATTACCAACCTATACAGATTACTGGAGTGCAGGCCTTCGTTATGAGAAAGTATCTGCAACCATGTCCCTGAAGAAATATCAAATAATACGGAAATATCTCCACTTTGCTGACAATACCAAACTAACGATGACCGTTATTTCAAAATACGTCCATTTTTGGATATAATAAGAGCAAATTGCATCGCTGTTGAAAACGAAAGACGACAAGCTGTGGATGAAATGATGGTGTCCCATAAAGGAACACGAACAGGGACCAGAAAGCAATACATCAGAAGTAAGCCAAGGAATTGGGGCTTCAAAGTTTTTGTTCGAGCAGGTGCATCTGGCTTTCTAATGTATGGAGGAGCTGACACATTCCACCAATACAAAATTTCCCTGGCAGAAGAAGCATTTAGTCTCAGTGGTAAAGTTGTCATTGCCTTGTGTAAGTCCATACCAGAGCCTTGCCTGTCATTTATTTTGACAACTTTTTCACATCCCTTGAGCTTCTACATTATCTAAGAGATGGCACTTTGGCTCTTGGAACCATTAGGAGAAATCGTCTAAGAGGCTGTGAAATAGTACACGAGAAGAAGAAGAAGAAGAAGAAGAAGTCAACTCGTGGCAGTTGTTGTCAAAAGGTAGATAATAAGAAAAAAAAAGTTCTTGTCAAATGGACTGACAACAAAGAAGTGCTCCTGGCATCTAATTATATCGGAGTAGAACCACTGACAACTATAAAGAGATACTCCAAAGAAGAGAAGACAAAAGTGGATATACAGTGTCCTTGTATTGTGAAAGAATATAATGCAAATATGGGCGGAGTTGACGTTGCTGACATGTTGGTGGAACTTTATCGCACAGAAATGAGGACTAAAAAATGATATTTGGCAATATTTTCCCAAATGATCGATTTGTGCATCAACAATGTGTGGCTCCTCATGCGGCGAGATGCAAGCCTGCTCGCTCAATCTGCAACTTGCACGCTGAAGCAATTTCGGCTGGCTGTTGCCAACAGCCTATTGAAAAAGGACAGGGATTCAAGGGACGTAACAATTCCTCCACAAGAAGAAAAAATCAAGGCACCATCAACACAACTGCCAGGAGAGGACATAAGGTATGACAAATATGACCACTTTCCCGAAACAACAACAAAAGGACGCTGCATGTTCTGCAAACAGGGCCAGTGCAGAATAAAATGCATGAAAGGCCAGCTGAGATTCTGCCTGACTCAACAGAAGAATTGTTTTTATAGTTTTCACCATAGTCAGTGCTAAATAAAATGTTACTTCCAGCAAAATACATTGTTTTGTGATAAAAGCAAGGTTTATGAGATGAATTGTAGGTTCTGTTTGTACTTTTACAGTTTTGTATTCTCATTATTCTATAGTTTTATATTTTTTATATATTTGTTATAGTCAATAATTCCTAAATTGGGTTGTAGAGTATTAATTTCTTTGCAATCACAAACTCTAATATGAATATTATGTTTGAAATTGAATGTTTGATGTATATCTACATTGTTGGCAGTGTGTACATTTGGAAACATTAAATCAACAACAATTAACATATGATTTGGTATTGTATCCATACCATTAAATTCATGTTTTGACTATAAAAAAATTAAAAATGTACATTTACCTTGTTGCATTGATTGATATAGCCTCCCATTATAAGCAATTCAACACATTCACCAATGGAAACAGATCTTGCAAAATAAAGGGTAAAGTAGGCGCGTTAAAATATAACAGGAAAATATAAATAGGCCTAATCTGGATGTTTCACAAACCATCTGTACCAAAAATACAACACTATACGAAAATAGAATAGCAGAACAAGTTTTTCAGATAGCAACATCTGATTTTGCTGCATACGTTTCAGTGCACAGCAAATATTTTAAGTGCTCACACATGTTCCATGCCAATAAGGTACCTGAAGAGATCACATTTTATATTCACTGGATAGAGTAGCAAGTTATGCGAAGTTGTAATCCTGTCCTTCGGAGCTAGTCTACTTATGATATAGTTGTGTCGAGTGGAGGTTACATTAAAAGTTTTTCTTTTCTACATAATACGAACATAATTTTGAAAAAGCTAAGTGAAGTACCTCAAATATGTTATTGTATTATTTTTCTTGAATACCGGTATGATTTTCTGGTACAATATTCACATGTCAGTTTACATACTGGTAACATTTCATATTCTCTCAAAGTCAGATTTACAGCAACTAATTTTTACATTCAATTCAGTTGTTAGCATATGTTTCTTATAAACAATTTAATGAATTTTACCATAGAAGAATTGTAAAATATTGTAATGTATGCGTAAAAGCCTTCACAAATTGTCGTAAACTAATAAACATGAATCATATACCATAAGTAATGACAATGTCGTATTGAGGGAATTTAAAAAAAATATTCTTATTTGTGCGTACAAGTTAACTTTACTAACAAATTTTGCTCATCTTTAAGTGTCTGTAAAATAGTTTACTAAGGTGACAGAATTTGGACTTGTTAACTCATGTTGTGTGGCACTGATACATACACGGAGGTTTTATGGATAGTTAACAAGGAAAATTGAATTGTTAAGTATTGATAGTTAGACATGATGAAATTTCGCGAATTCAATTACCTGCATGTTAGAATCAAATATCCTATGTATACTCAAGTCCCAACCATTTGTTCACTAGCTGCTACTCAGTGAAACAGCAGACAGTGAATGAATATATAGGGCTTGAGTTTGCATAGGATATTTGATTCTAACATGCAGGTCATTGAATTCGCGAAATTTCACCATCTCTATTGATAGTGTAAGTGTTTCAGCTATTACTTTCTCTTCATTGCAGGTAAAAGTGACTTGTTGCCACAAGGCGCACAGGATACTGCTGATTTGTTTTTATTCTTGGACATGTTATTTGACAGTTGGAATGGGAGTTGCGGGAAGCCTATAAAAGGAAAGGTGCTAACGTGAGCGATCTCAAGTACTTCACCACGTCTTGAGTTCTGGAACAAATAAGCTATCCAGTGTTGCAGACATTAAAGTTTGTGAGTAGCAATATAAAATGCTGCAGACTACCATCTCTGAAAATTGGGAATTCACTTTGCAAAGTTTCAAAGTGATTTGGTATACAATAATTAAGAAAAGATTCACGTTTCTATCACTTAGGACATTGAATCAATATCCTCTTGAAAACTTCTTTGGTTGTATTCGCAGTCATGAGGTCCGTAACATTACGCCAGCTTGTACGTCTTTTATTTCATCTTTCGAAACACTGTTGGTAAATAATTTCATACCACCGCACTCAGTTAGGGTCTAACTGTTTGCAGGAAGACATTCGGAATCTCTAGACACCTTGAAAGTTTTCCTCACTGACAGTGTGTCACGAGATCAGCCTAATAATGTTGGTACAGGTGTCAGTTTAGGTGTTTTTACATGTTTTGAAGTTGATGCAACACGGTGTTCAAGCAGCGACAGCAACCCATTGTCAGCGGGAACAAAGGTGTACATCAATGGTTACATAGATCGTCAGGTTATAAAAACAGTTTGTGACTGTGTACAATGTCGAGAAAATTTGTTCTCCACTGGGCAATTGAAAACTCCGAGATAATTACTGCAAGGGCATATACACCTACTTCGCTAAGATACCCAAATATAAGATTCAGCAAGGTGTGTGTTGTTGCTTCAGAGTGTATCTCAAAGAATATTCCTTAAGTTTGTCATACTTATTCTGATATAAATAGATAAAAGTGTATTTAAATGTGGAAGACATCAGTTGTGTAAGAGAGTGCTGGATATTGTTGTCAAGCTGTATGTGCAACCGAAGTGTAAGTCTGTATATAGGCTATTAATTATAAATAACATAAATGTGATTCCATTCTTAAGTATGTTGACGTATTGCTTGCGATTTGAATAATTTCAAAATATTTTACAATATATTCAAACTACAGCAGATTAGTTTATTCCTAAAATTTTAAGCATACTGGATACTGGCAACAAAGTTTTGCTAGGAAGATTTAAAGTAATTAATTCCTTAATACTGACGACGAAGAAATTTAACCAAAATAACACAGAGGTTCATTCTTAAGGTGCGTACACATCTGAGCTGCGCCGTGTAATGTAACGTGTTCGTGCAACGTGCGCATGCAACGTGTAGCCGCGCAAGTAGGTTCGCGGCGCACTGCGCACCCTGTTCCATCCAAAGTCGGTAAACCCGCGAAACATCAAAAGGGTGTTGCACGCGCACGTTGCACACAGTGTGGACGGACCTGTGCGCAGCGCCAGTAGCAGCAAGCCATTAGTCGTAAAGTTTGTACTGTG
>PNEQ01021518.1:0-38497 GCA_003012365.1 Medauroidea extradentata | reverse complement strand
TGTGACGTTTCTCATTTGACTGTACCAATCACAATAAGGTTACTGTAACACCACATGTCTGTGATTTGCGTGTAAAACCCCACGACACACGAATGTCAAAACATCCAATCTCTGACCGTGAAGCAAGTCTGCAGACGTGCACACAAGTCACTGACACAAAGTGAGGCAAATTTCTTTTCGCGAAAAGTTCATGTCTCTAGTTATACCTATGTTCCAGTGACTTGAAAATTCTGACTTTGACATGCCGCTATGTAGAAACTATGAAAGCTAAAAAATGTCCACAAGTGGAAAATGTAGTCACAAGTAACGTCTATAAAACGAACACTATGCCAAGCAAATATAAAATTTTGAATTATTGCCACGTGAACAACCTTAAGAGGGAACGATCGTCGCCACATTGTATTTTCTTATTTTGTGTCATAACTTTACTTTTATGTAAATATATAGAGCTGTAACTTAGCTTAACTTCTGAATAGGATACATATTGATAGAATTTTAGACATCGTAAATCTTCATTTGCCGTTACCGAATAGGTAAATCTAATTGCAGTTAAGAAAGTACTAACAATTTCCTAATTGCAATTAGATCTGTGAGAACGGTAAAGTCAAACAAAGATTTACGGTGTCTAAAATTCCCTTGATATGTATTCTATTCCGCAACTTGCAAAAGTTCCGTAAAATTACTCAAAAGGTAAGTTATGACTAGGTATGATGGTTTATCACGGGGAAATTTGACTGTTTACTGGATTCCAACGCACATTCAGCTTACCAAAATATAACTGGCTTTCGCTTGTTACCCTGTTTGACTGAGCCAATAAGAATCTCGCTATTGTAATATTTGATGCCTGGTGTTGGTCTGCATACAGCTATTCCTTGTGTCCGACGTACATCGTATGCCTTCATATGTGTTGAAATTGACTACAGCGTTTTCAAGGGTTTGTTGGTACAAAACATTTTAGCGATTTATTATCGTCTCTAGTTATGACACGAAATACAAACAATCAAGATGGCGACGATTCGTCTCTCGTAATGAAAACGTGTATCTTTAAGGCTCCATTTCGGTAAGGCATTTAATACCATTCACTTGGTAAGAAGAAATTTCAACTAGAGTCGTTTAAACAGTCGCCCGAGTGAAGTTTTGTTGCGTGCAAATAGTAAACCAAGCTAATTGAATGCATGCAATGGATCACAACCTGGGTAACCTGTAATGATCGAGTGTCTTGGCCACGTGATCCAGGAAACCCACCGGACAGTAGCCGTTACTTAAGTGACACTTGATTTAAGCAAATAAATGTTGTACCAGCCTGTTTTCGCTGTCTTTCATGCGTATCAGCTGTTCTACGTCATGTTCGGTGTTGAAATGTTTTTCGACGCTCAGCGTTATTCTTATTGACACTGTCAAATGAGAGACGTTGCATAAAGACACACAGACAGTAGCCATGATAGCAAAGCTGCAGATGTGTGCGTAAGGTCTTTAAACAAGCGTGACGTATCGTGGTGGTGTTCCAAGTCGTGCGGTGCCAAGCAGTGACTATATACTGAACACTGAGTTCTGTGAGACCATTAGACTTGTAGGAGCAGGTACAATCTTCTTCCAGTAGTGTACTAGAAGCAAGGAACTTATTCTCCAATCAGTCTACACAGCACATGTTTATTGGTGGAGACTGTAAAAATTATCGTGTTCACTGAGCTGTAGGCTATCCTCCAAGAACACCTATGTATTCAAGCAGACATTATCTGCTCACTGGCTGCTCGATGACGCAGTGATATGGGCCTGCATTTAGTTGCTTCTTCACTATTGGCTAAGGCACTTCCAGGAAACGTCAGATAAGTAGAGACATGCAAAATTCGCGTTATTTTCTGGCAGCTGACTAGACTCCAAGTGACTATAGGCTTGTTCGACGTCTCCCGCTGACCGATATTGTCGTGACTTGCCGCGGAGAATGTTTACACGGTAGCGAGGTCAATCTCTGCAAAGACGTAACACACGTAAATGACAACACATACAAAATCGTGGCCAATTGAATCGCAGATTATGCTCTGTTATATATAGGAAAGTGAAGTTTAGTCTGCTACCAAATAATAACGCGAATTTTGCATGTCTGCAGATAAGTAGGGCCCGGTGGTTTTCGCGAAAGATTTTTGCAGCACTTTGTTTCAGTGCCTTACGTGCGCACCTGAATCTCTGCTATGTGGTCAGTGATTGGATGCCTTAACATACAATGTCTGGAGGTTAAACCCGCAAATCACAGACGAATTGTAATTATCCATGTACTGATTGGCACAGTCAAATGAATAATACTCTGCACAAAAACACTCTGCCAATTACCATGAAGTTGAGCTGCAGGTGTGCACGTAAGACACTGGAACAAAGTGGGGCAAAAATCTTTTTCGCGAAAACTACCGGGCCCTACAGATAATAACGGGTCAATTGCGATTGCGGAATGAACTTATAGTTGCTGGAATTCTAGCTTGGGGCCAAAAGAAAACGCGAATTTTTCATGTCCGTATTTACTGGGCATGGCAGGTAGGCACACTGAGTCCACTTGCTTACAAATTGTATAGTCAGAGCTTATATTGAATGCCTTGGAACACGGCCACGATACGCCACTGGAAACACGTTAGTGCGAAACTCTTAGCGGAAATCAAGCGTGTCTAGCTATTGATAGAGACACTGGAAAATCGCGGGAATAGTTGACTGTTTGCTAGGCTCCAACATGCTGTATATAACACTTGATGTTTCGTATCGCCATTGGCTATATGGTTCATTTGAAGCATTGTTTCTCTCTTTAACAGGCTCACTTAGAACGGCACAGCTTGTGATTTGTCCCAAAACTGTTCACACGTGTCACGGTTGATATACTACAGTTTATTGGAGACTATCTTAAATATTTTCGCGATTTTCCAGTGTCTCTAGCTATTGATAGCGGAGTCTCGCAAATATACAGAGTGATAAGAAACGACCTTATAAAAAGTACACCACGGGAATCGTGGGCTGAATTGGAGACGAAAACGTTTGTGGCAAATTGTTGTACGATAACATTTTTCGTTAACAGTGTGGCAACAGCACGGAATGGGACTTCCTTTTGTGCTCCACATACTAATATTGCTGCATACTACTGCTCTGGCAGTCATATTGTGGGCACAGGTTCAAATCCCGAACAGTTCAAACACGGTTATACGTCTACTCGCATAACATACATAAGATAATACCTGGACGCGAAGCACACGGGGGTACTCTCCTCCCTGTATTGCCACATTGTGCAAGTAAAATGTCATTGTACAATATTTTGCGACAAACATCTTTGTCTCCAATTTAGCCCAAAATTCCTGTAATGTGCTTATTATGTGGCCGTTTCAGGACATAATGTATACACGTTCTCGGCATTTTTTGTTGCCCTTAGGCAAGTGCACTTTTTTTTTGGTGTTAACAATTAGTTGACGCTAGCTTTTTATTTACTTTTGCTTCACGGAAACGGGGAAGGCGATAAGTCGAATTTAACACGTCCGTCAGACACCTCATCACCTTTAGACACGAAATACTAGCTTTCAGTGTTTTCGTAGAATGTGTTTTGCTATAGAGCTTAAAGCGGATGACACTATTACTTTATTTGTAGTCCAGTCCAATGCTACAGCAACGTGTAAGTCACTCACTTTTGAGTAGCTTGGTAATGTTATTAATTAGCGAACCGGCATTTTTAAAATCATAGCGACGTAGTTTGAAGTGTCCTTTTTTTTTCGTAGATAGATGCATGGGGAAAATGTTTAATAGTTAACACAAGAAAAATTATTTTTCGTACCACGCTGATCACGGCTCGCTCGCCAGGTCGTCAGGTAAAGCGCTGCCGTAACTCGGGGGAGTTCGCGTCCACATGATACGTCTGGCAACACTGCTCCGGTTCGCAGTTTCCGCCTATCGGCCAGGAGTTGTTTCCCCCCTCCCCCTGGCGAAGCGGGTCAGGTCACTCGCTCCTTCGGGGAGTAAAAAATAAAAAAAAAAGAGCGAGAGAGCCTAGAGAGGTACGAAGCCTGGAAGGCGGAAGGGTGGGGGTTGGCTGGAAAAAAAACTTCCAACGGCCAGCGTAAATACTGAATAATGTAGCGCCTCTGGCCTAGAGCAGCGGGTCGATGAAAGACAGGCGTGACGTTTGCGCGGGTGTGTGGGGTGGGGGGTGGGGTTGTAGGGGAGGTGGAGAGGGGTGCGTGGGACACGCGTGTGCGTGCGTGTGCGCATGCGCAGTCGACGTCAGCGGCGCGCGTCCCTCTCTACCTCGGCCGGTCAGCCAGAGAGCTCTGCTGCGCTGCAGGCTGCGTGATTAATGAGAACCAACGTATACATGTATACTTGCATATACACACACGTACATACATATATGCTCCCGAGCGCGTGCGTGTGTCTATCTCCCTTCCTCTTTCCCGCACTTCAATGTGACCGCGCCGCAGTGGCATGATAAAAAAAAGGTTTCCGTGAAATGGAGACTGGACAACGCTTCCGGTAGTTCCCTCCCTCCCTTAACACGCGATATGAGCGACACCGAGGGAAAAAATGACGTATTCGTGACGTCTAGATTTTTCTTTGATGTTCATCAAGCAACATGATACCTCCCTCTTCTCAGCCCTTACCGCAGACGAGTTGTGGATTGACTTAGCAAACGTCAGCGTTGTCACGTTAACCCCCCTCCCCTTCCCATCTAACTCTCACACAATTGTGAGAATGTCAGCTTCATCACAAACACAATTACAGCTTCAACAAGTGACTGATTTACAAACCCCGAGTAAACCTGCCTCTGTTACGTAGTCTGTGCGTTTAATCAAGGTAGTGATGTTGCGTTACTACTGATATAATACTGATATCAACGTTTTCCTTTCGATACCTGGTGTTTTGGAATCCTTACTTTTATTTCAGTGCCTTACCAGTATCATATCAGTAAAAATTCTGATTCCAGTACTTTTCGGCTCTTTTTTTTAGATATTACTTCCAGCTATTAATTTCGAAAATATTTAATCACCGTGATCCGAAATATAAAGATACATTTTTCGTCCATGAAGTAATAATTTGGGAAGAAGTACATGTGTTTCATTATGCCGTCTTGTCAGAAGAATGTCGAAATATTTGCAGCGCTTTGCAATTTTTCAATGAATGCAGCGAGTCAGAAAATAATATTGTAGACACATTTGAAAGCAAGAAGGATCTAATTATTGGGCTACTAAAGCTATTATTTTGTAAATATGAAAACAGAACACTAACAGATTCATTCTAAATTATAAATAATGTCGGCACATAAAATTTTCCTACAATATACTGCTGAAAATGATGTATTGGTTCTCTATAGAACATGATGAAAGAAAAGCTTTATTCTGAGGCATTGTGACAATGAGTTTTATTTTAATAACAATAAGTAATGTTGATAAAATTTCTCTATTAGCCTAATGTTTTTTTTTCATTTTATGCAGTAATTTAAATTATTATATATGCTTTCATACAAACTGTGAAATCGGTAATTTTCTTGTGATACCAGTATCGAAAGAGTATCGATACCATTCTTTCAATTCGTCTTTCGATCCCTGTAAAGATACTTTCATGGTATCGCAATGTCATTGCATCTAGGTATTCCGGTCTCAATTTTTTTTGCCACCATATGCTGTTCAGTATAAACTGAGCATTGCTTACAATTTTCTGTGAGCCATTATGCCGCCATATTTACTATTTGAAATACGATAACTTCCGTGTAACTAAAAAATATTTTGTAAACATTTCACAACTATTAAAACTTTACTTGTATAACCTCAATAAATGCATTTCATTTGTTAATTATAAGTGTTGGGAAATGCTCAGTTTAAAGTGAACCAACAAACTGTACCACACATATGCCGAATTAATGAATTTTGTCGTTGCTCTGACTCATGACATCATTCCATGTCAGAATTCACGCCCCGAAAAAAAAAATTCGTGACTGGATTAGTTCAGAACGTCTACATGAGAGCTCTGGCACAAACAGATATAGGGATTCACATGTTAAATTAAATTATGTAAGGCTTAGTAGCCTGATGATCTATATGTACACCACCACTGACCTGTTTAGTCATCTCTGTGTGACCCACATTTCTATAGTCAATGTATTTTCGTCCCCCAATATCCTATAAACTACGTACAAATAAATATCTTCATGTCCTGAAAACACTGGGCACCTGTTCGTAATTTCTCTCCCCCCCCCCCCCCCCCCCCAATTTTCGTTCTTACATAATTATATTTTTTCTTGCCTATGCAGAAAACTTTTTCCATTCAAATGCAATGTCTTGAAAAATGGATAAACCCCGCTTAATATAGTTCTACATGCAAATCCCTATGTATAATTGCGCTGGTGTATCCGAGATATAGGATCACACGTGACCTTCAGTGACTGGATAAATTGAGTCATACTGCGTGTTGGTGGTCTAATCACGAATCAAATAAGTTGTGTTTTCGCGGTAACCTTGTTTTGATTGGCCAAATCAGTTGACAATAACTATCCTCAGAAAGGCACACGCAGCAAGGGCTCAGTCACAATTCACGACATTGTTTGTAAACGAAAACCATTTGTGTAGTGACAACAGGTGAACATTGCTACTGGAATGAACATTTCTTACAAGCACACACACACACACACACACACTCACACATATATATATATATATATATATATATATATATATATATATATATATATAAGTTCATGTTTTCGAGTGCTTTTGGGTGAAGAAACCCTTGCTTATATTTTTAGAATACTGAAAATAAAAAAAAAGTCTTAAAGGTCCTATAGCAATGTGAACCGCACAAACATGAACAAAAAGTCGGTGATGGCTTTTATATAGGTTCGACATGTACGGAACCCCACCGAATATAATTTAACATGTAAAACTCTACCCTTACTCACGCGAGGGCGTTGAGGTAGGCGGTGTTCTTAAGGGGGCGGTTCACCTCAGTTTCCAACGTCTTTTATTATTTTTATATTTGTACCAGATATTTTTTCTTATTTTAGACATAAATTGTGACTAAATCTTCCTCTTAGGAAATTCTTGTGTCTCGTATAGTTTTTGCATAGTGAGTCGTAAACGTCAAAATTTACACTTGACGGTTTTATGCACGCCACTAAAACCAACTGACATACCAAACCCAAAAAATTCACAGAGTATAACAATGTTTTAGGCTGTGATTTGACAAATATAAATACAAAAAAAATTATAGTTTTGTAGTTTTAAAAGGTTGTGGAAATTTTTAAATTTTCATTTCAAAATTCAGCATTTTTAATATTTTTTTAATATTTGAATCGCAAATTTAAAAAATTACAACAATTTTTTTAAATGCAAAATTTTTTTTTTTTGTTTTTATATGTGTCTAATCATTGCCTACAATACTGTTATATAGTGTGCATTTTTTCAGTTTGGTATGTAAGTTGGTTTTAGTGGCGTACTTAAAACCGTTAAGTCCAAATTTTGACGTTTACGACCCACTGGGCAAAAACTATGAGAGACACAAAATATTTCCTAAGAGGAAGATTTAATCACAATTTATGTTTATAATAAGAAAAAAAATCTGGTACCAATATAAAAATAAAAAAAGACGTTGAAAACTGATGTGAACCGCGCCGCATAACCGTCGTCCAGTCATACATGATGCAGGATGCTATACTTATTTCAAGAATACGCTGGCAAACATTTCTAGAGCCACGATTTTGTCGCAAAAGATTTTTGCATCACTTTGTTTCAACGTCTCAAGTGCACATCAACAGCTTTGCTTATGATTATTAACAGTTAGAGACTGAAAAAATTCGCGGGTTCACTGACCAGAGTAGGCTAGCCTCCAAGAATATTAGTGAAATCGTGTAGACAGCAAGTTTATTAGCTGCTCGCTGACAGTGAAATGGGCCTGTATAGTTACAGTTTCATTATTGACTTCCAGGAAGTGTCGAGTAAGTCAACGGCCAATTGTGAACGTGATACAGACCTATAGTTGCTGGGACTCTAGCATGCGCATAAAAGAAAACGCGAATTTGTCAGGTCTCTGTTAAGAGCGTGTCTTTGTTCAAGAATGTTTCTCGTTTGACTGCATCAATAAGAACAAGGCAATTGAGACATCATACATCTGTGATTTGCCATTATAACACCAAGACTAGCGAGAGTTAAAACATCCAGTCACTGACCACGAAGCGGAGGTGCAGATGTGCACATAAGGCACTGAAACATATTGGTTCCAAAAATGTATTAGTAGGGCCACGATTTTGTCGCGAAAAGATTTTTGCCCCACTTTGTTTCAGTGTCTCTCGTGCACATCGGCAGTTCTACTTCATGAATACTGGCAGCGTGTCTTTGTTCATACACGTTGCGCATTTGACTGTGCCAATCAGAATAAGATTATTGTGACTCCGTACGTCTGTAATTTGCCAAGGCGAGTGAGAGTAAAATCATCCAATCACAGACGATGTAGCGGAGCTGCACATGTGCACATGAAGCATTGAAGCCAAATGTTGCAAAAATCTTTTCGCCATAAAATCGTGGCTCTATGTATTAGTTATAAAATCGTGGCTCTAAAAATGATTATCGTAGAGATAACGGTTTATCGCGGGAAACTTGACTGTTTTTTGGTTTTCAGCGCACGTTCAGCTTACCCGGAGATTACTGGCTTTCGCTTGTACGTGAAGCTTTGCAGGTGTTGCCCGATTTGACTGAGCCGATAAGAATCTCGCTATTGTAATATTTTATGCCTGTTATTGGTCTGCAGACAGCCATTTTGTGTCAGACGTACATCACATATGTTTCAAAAAAATTTCAGCGTTTTCAAGGGTATGTTGGCACAAAACATTTTCGCGCTATACAATCATTAGAGATGATGGTATAGGGCGAAATTTTTTGTGTAAACGTACCCTTGAAAACACAGTTGTGTCTCGCAACACGTATGATTAGCAGATACACGTCTGACACTGCGTAGCTGTCGCCAGGTCAATAACAGTCGTTAAATAACCGGGATTCTTATTGGCTCAGTCAAATAGGGTAACAGCTCCACGTACTGGGGAAAGCCAATGAGCTTCTGATAAACTGAACGTACGTTGAAAGCCAGCATCAGTAAGTTTTCTCGCGACAAACCATCATCTCTAACTATCGTGGCTTTCCAAAATTGCTACGTATTGGCTGTTGCCTATGGGATGGCCTTACCGTAAACTTTTCCCATGCGTACACTTTTTTATCTTAAAATTGAATGTCTTGGCTTTGGCAAGTATATAATGCTGTTTTTTTTTTTTTCGTTTACAACAGATCCATAATATTAATGCAATAAACAGACGGAATTCAGTAGTACTGCACAGATATTAAATTATAGATATACTACAAAAGTTCTGCATACCGCTTGTCAGCTTGGACATGGGCTATGTTGCACGGACATCTTTAATATTCATTATTTTCCTCTCTATAAGCAACAAATGTCATATAATATGGCGGTAATTTATTATCTAACAATGTAAAAGGTGTAGTAGGCTAATATTTAGAGCATGAAATGTCAAAAAGGGTTGATATGTTTTCAGGAATGCCTGTAGCGGGGAAATTACTGTAAATTAATATGGCTGTGCACCATTACCCTTAGAGCGATAGTACTTGGTATCATATTCAGCACTATCTTGAACAATTTCCACCATTCCAGGTGCTATTCAAGCCGATACGACAGCCATAATCGGTTTTTGTCTCTGAGCTTGGAGGTTTTCATACCAGATTTGGTAATTGGATCGGTTCTGTTTTCAACAACTGAAATTTCTTGCAATAGTTTATCAATTTTATATAAATAGATATACAGGTGCATTGACATAACATTCTAATATAAATCAAATTTTATCAAAATTAAAAAAACTATATCACTGTTAAAACATTATATTTCAAAAAGTGTAACATGTGTGTGTGTGTGTGTGTGTGTGTGTGTGTGTGTGTGTGTGTACTACAACGTTCTCTGTGTGTATCGCCTAGTGCCAGTAAAGTCTTCCAAACATCCATGAAACTTGTTATTCGTCCACCGCCCCCTCTCAAGGGCATTCAAGAATGGCATTTGTACGACATGTTAGTTTTGCATACCTTTCTTGTGACTAAATTATTTGTTTGTGAAATTTGTAAACTCTATAGTCTTCCCACACAGCTTGCCTGAGTCAAAATTTGCATTAAAATGGACAACGTACTCGAATGATATATTTAAAACGTAGAGTAGATATTGTGGACCTTATGTTGAAACATTTAAAACAATACTACAAAATCACGTTTGTATTTTTCAAAAATTGCAGTAAATGAAGACAATTGCCATCATTTACACAATTTTTTTAATGCAAAGGAAATTCGGTTTTTGGTTTTGATCACATGGCCCATTATATATTACTTCATTTGAGTAAGTCCGTTAGTTTTATTATTTGTATGTTCTCGTAACTTGAAAATTATGAGTTTGACATGCCGCTATGGGAAGACTACGAGAGCTAAGAAATTTTCACAAATTGAAACTGTAGTCGCAAGTAATACCTTCAAAACTAACACCATGTCGTACAAATATAAAATGATACATTTTGCCACTTGAACGCCCTTAAAGCTCTGGAAGTTGCGACGGTCCCCTTAATGCAGCACAAGCTATTGAGTCGAGGAATGCGAAATAATAACTCAGGCAAATATTGCTATATCAGTCTCGCGTACCGCCACGCCGCTCACAGAGATGGAGAGAGTTGTACTTGCTGAAATCGATAATATAATGTACGCGACGCTTACGCTTGCCCTTGCCAATATTTAACGTAAGTATTTTAATTGAATTAAAATCTCGACGACGACTCTTACATCTTAACATTTGGCAGGAAAAAGTCCCCAGTGTATAATAATCCTTGGGCACGCCTTCCAGCCAATGGAAACCATGGACTACCTAGCTCCGCCCCTCGTGAGCAAAACGTCGCGCTACCCTTGACCGTTGTTTATTTGTGTCAAAGCTTAATTATTACACATTTGTTGACACACCCTTGATTGATTACAAAATATTATTTTCATTGATTAGTTATAACTGTACTGATACCGATAATTATTAAAATAAAAAAAAGTAATCCCCACTGCCGGGTTGTTACAGTGGTGCTGTGGCAGAAGGGGCGGATTGATGGAAAGAAGGGGGAGGGGGCTGCCGGCCGGCCCAGACCTTTTGTGACGGCAGACCAACCCCTCTCCTGCCATCGAGGCACTTGATTTCCATTTACTATTATCTACTAAACTAATCCTCAACTTCTTAAATCTAATAATATAATTAAATTACAATTATTTTCCGTACCAATGTATCATGACGCTTAATTTGATACCCGACACGAGGTATCTACAATCACAAATGCCATTTTCTTTAATTTACATAATTAAGTGTACTGAGATATTCAAAAGTTCCACTTTGGCTCGTCACAAAGTCTGTAAGCAGTTGACGGTAAAGTGCGAGCATATTTGAAGAATAATAATCCGAAAAGATGTTTTATTTTGGCATGGTTATAAACCTTTGAGTGCTATGAAATTTATACTTCGTGTTTATTACAGACTATGATTTGTTTATATCAATTAGTGACTGAAAAATATAACTGTATTTAACAAGAAAATAACCTGTTCATTAAACGTACTACTTTATAGTAAACAATGTGATTTTTCTGAATTCCTGCTCAAACATTCAACCGACCCGATTTGCGTACTTCAGAACGTACACATTACCGTTTTTTCAATTTTATATCATATGAACATGTAATGTTTAATTAGTCGACAATCGTTTATATCTTGACGCCGTTTTTTTTCTTTTTCGTTACGGTTAGAATGGTTTATTTCTTGTTGACAAAGCTTTGACCTGAATCGTTTGATTAGGAAGCAGTATTTATTAATGTTCGTCAGTGAGCTTAGAGGTAAATATCGGACGTGATTAATGTGAGGTATGATGTGCCCGCAGCAGATTATTTTCCAGGAAGCAGTGTTATCTGCAATGTAAATAACTGTCTGAACTGCCTCTGGTACTGTATCGGGAATAAAAATTACCAATCACCTTTTTTCGTAGCCGATAGCAGAACAAATAGTTTTTCCCCGTACATGATTTTAATACGTTCGCTTGTTTATGTATGTGTATGTATGTGTGTGTAATGGCCGAAAAAAACTGGACATTCTTCCGTCGTCAAACTCCCCAACCTCTTCCTGCGTTAACTGTAGACCTATCAAACAACAAAATAGTTCCCGACTTACGTTGGCTCCACGCATTATCGATAGAATCGCGATTTTGTGACAAGATTTTTCCATCATTTGGTTTCAATGCCTTATGTGCACATCTGTAGCTATTCTTCACGGTCTGTGATTGGATGTTTTAAACTGTCTCTTTTCTTGGGGTTCGACTGGCAAACCACAGTGGTGTGGAGTCACAATGCCTTTATTATGATTGGTGCAGTCAAATGGCAGACGTGTCTGAACAAATACACGCTGCCAATAACCATGAAGCACAGCTGTTAATGAAACAAATCGTTGCAAAAATATTTACGGGACAAAGGCGTGGCTCTTAATTATCGGTCTAACGTCAATGATAGGTATTCGCACGAGGCTACGCGAATTTGAAAATTCCCGCAGCTGATTTAACACCCTCATAGCATTTATATTTTATTACGTTTGGTGAAAAAAAACCTTCTGACATCGACTAAGAATATTGATTTTCAACATGTTTAGAACTGCCGTTGGGTAGATCCCATTCCAAATTGTAATAACCACAATTAAGATGTTTGAAAAATTAACAAAAACTCTTGCAATTTTTATACGTTAAAATTGTTGCTTTTTATTTTTATTTTATCGATAGTATTATGTTGTAAATGGCACTCTTTACGTTTTTCACCATGATAGCCGTATTAATGTCTACACATTTTTTCTGAATGGCTTTGGTATCGGGATAAAGTGAGCACTCAATAAAGCCCTACAAAAGTTATATTTTCAGCCAATTAGTATCTTTCCGCGCGTAACGGCTAACTACGGTAAAATTCTAATCTCTCTGGACACGTCACTTGATGTTTGTGCGTGTAAGATAAATTATACAGTCAGTATAAATAGGTACAGTGTGATAACTATCGGTTTATTAATTATATAATATACAGCTATTTCGATTTCGGTTGATTTTGTTTCAGTATTGTTGTATTCAAATAGGAAAACACACGGAAATATATTGCGTAACTTTGCTGCCGACCATACCAGCAGTAAAGGAACTATAGTTACAGGCCGTTCGGGATAAAGGGAACCCTAAAAATTTAACCTTTGACAAATATGACTAGCTGTTATACTGCATGTAATTTAACATTAACAATAGTTTCCTTACTCCTTGTATTGTTGGCTGCGAATTACTGAATATAGTTCCGTATATTTTCCTATTATTATACAACAATTATGTAATAAAATTAACTTAAATCGACATACTTGTATTTTATATTATGAATTACATTTTTTAATCAAATCATGTAGGTTCCTACGGACCGCACAATTTATCTTACATGCGCAAACATTAAGTGACGTGCTCAGAGAGGTTAGACATTTGCCGTCGTTAGCCGTTACACGCGGAAAGATACTAATTGGCTGAAAATAGAAATTTAGCAGGAATTTTTAGTGGTCACTTTATTCTGAACCCCCTATAATGTCGAAGTATATGCAATAACGGCTAGTGATATTTTTCAAGGGTTAAATATTTAGTGCTCACTTTATCCCGAATGACGTACATGCGCGCTAGCGGCTAAAGACTTGATTCATCTAAACTACCAAACAACACGCCTCTCCTTGCTTTAGTCTGACGTACATCGCTCGCGCAGGAATTTCGTGCAGTTAGTAAGATGTTTTTTTTATAAATGGTTCGCGAAAAAGTGAAGAGACCACCTTAACTAGAGTAATGATTAAAAATTATTATTTGTTGTGACCTTAGAACGTTAACTATTGAGCACAGTACCGTCAATACACTTTGTTACTTAGTCTGATTTGTTTATATAAAAAAAAAGTGGCAGGAAACTATAAATTTACTGATTAGGTAAAACGTAACTAGGGCTTCAGAAGTGCTCACTGTATCCTGAACCGACTATAGCAGATTAGGGACCGTGGTGTCCGAGTGGTCAGATCACTCGTTTCCCACCAAGGCCATCCGGGTTCGATCCCCGGTGGGTTCAGCCTTGATTTTTCCGCATGTGGGAACTGTGGTGGGCATTGCCGTTAACCGGCGGGTTTTCTCGGGGATCTCCCGTTCCCTTCGCCTTTCTCATTCCGTCACTTCTCCATTGATATACAGATGCCTACGGGCGTCCAGTCACAAATCTGCACTCGGGGAACGATACCCTGCCTTCGGGTACACTCCCCATACGCTATTTATTTTACAGCAAATTGGTTATATTTTACGTGAGTGTGTGTGGGGAAAAAAAAAAAGGAAAGGGTTTGTGCATAGCTACGCTGAAGATTATGTTACATGTGTGTTCTACTCAGCTTCGTATTGTTGGAGCTGATGATTTTTGTTGAAAAGAATTATGCAACTTTTTTTTTTCGATGCCTCGTACATGTCTGCAACTATGCTTCATGGTCAGTGATTGGCTGTTTTAACTCTCAGCGTCTAGGGTTATACCCGCAAACCACAGACGTGTGGTGTCGCAGTAACCTTATTTTCATTGGCACAGTCAAATGAGCCACACCTCTGCACAAATACACTCTGCCAATAGCCACGAAGCAGAGGTGAAGATGTGAGCGTTACGCATTGATACAAAATGTTGCATAATTCTTTTCACCGAAAATTACCAGTTCCACGTATAGTGTCTGTAAATTTTGACGGTTCTTTGGCGGGCATCTTCTATTAACGTTATGTGACGGCAGCCACGATTCTAGACAAAATGTTCTGCTAAACATACGGTGACTTTGGAGTTCTCAGCTACTTTAAAGAGATATGATATTAACCAAAGAAGGAGCAGCCTCTATGAAGTTATTTGCAAAGGAAGTAGGAAAGAGACTTGAAGAGTTCGACTCCTAACTAGCAGAGAACCCAGATGAAACAGAGGAAAATTACTAATCAAATCAATACAAATAGCTCTATGGATATGATGACCACAACAATGAAAATGGCAAACGACATTAAGTAATAAAAAAAATATATATATATAATAGGCAACCTATTCTCCCTGCATTACCCAGAAAGGGCGTGGTTGCAGGGAGACAAATTGGGTTCTACTCTGCGTGGCCCTGGCCACGGGGAAAAAAGCTACTTTAAAGAACATAAAATGGCATTGCATCAAACATGGCATAGCACATACAAATTAAATTCCCTCAGAACTGTCGGGATTTACTGACGGTTGGAGATGGTGGAAAACGCGAGAATGTTCTCTAGCAACGTATTCTCCACAACAGTGTAGCGTTTTTCGTCTAGTATGGTTGGAAGACCGTAACGTGGCATTTCATAAGGCGCTTAAAATTCACTCGCTGGAGTGGGAAAGTTTACCGCAGTCACGCGACCGGGTTTTGTTGATTACCAGGATTTATTAACCCCTACAATGATATTCAAGGTTTTAAAATTATGGAAATAAAAAAAAATCCACATAATATCGATATGATAAATATTTTGTGAAATGCTACGTTCACAGTGCATTCTGTACATGAATAATGCTTATATTTAAATATAATATTAGTTTCCGAAAGGGAAACCATCGTAAATGCCTAACTTACGTTTTAGGTATTGCGCCGTCATGAACTGTGTCGTTAAGAGGAGTCCTCGACTGCCGCATGGACGGCGTTGCAGCGTGTCACGCGTATTCTTTTTTACACGAAACCACTTAACTTAGTCTTATTATCTTTGTCTACGAAAATAACACACACTTGAAACTATGCTTCTATTTTTCAAACATTCAGCACGCTTGTTAGAAACATGATTATCGGGCCTCTCAAAATTATAAAAACCGAGTTTTTAGACTGCTGTAACTCCGAAAATATTACCAGAATTCGTAAAGTGCAAAGCGGGAGGCATGCGTTGGTCTTTACTTCATACTATTCGAAAATAATATGTTGTGGTAACCACTTAAAATCCCGTAGGAAACAGACTGCAAGGAAACCCTTGCACGCCAGTTTGGCGCGCTGCGAATAGAGGCGATATGCTTCTCGTCAAGTGTGGAACACTGGCTCTTATCACTACGCTGTTCCCACGCGTCAAAGGTGGAAAATCGACATCGGCAAAGACGCCTCTTAAACTTGAAATTTTGGCTGACTTACCCTACCCTAGTTAATTTTCGTAAGCGCCTTTATATAAGCTAAATATGTGGCGGAAGGCCAGGTTATGTTACAGTATGTATAGACAGACCAAAATTCCGTCCTTCGTTCCTTCCCTCTCGTTTCTTTCTATTCTCTTGTTTACAAACATCACAATAGTTACTTTTCTTACTTTCCGCGTTCTTTCTTCTGATTGGCTTTTTTGTCTCTGACGTCATCAGCGATATCGCCCGGGCGGCAAGTCAGCCTCGTCGTTTGGTGAGATGTCGCGCATCGTGAGCGATGTAACTGTGATTGGCTCGTTTGGTGTGACGTCATGTCACATCGCGCTGCTTCGCGTCGCGTCGTGCAGTTGTGTAGAGGGTTTTAGGCATCTGCGACGTTAAGCACTGCGACGTTAGGCATTACGCCGGTGGTACGTCGTTTTAGGCACGGCATCGTTAGGCTTTACTGCGTGTATTCGACCAAGAAGCCATCAGTTGAAATTTTTAACACAGTAAAGCTACCTGGGGTAATATTCCAAACAAAAACTTGAAATTTTGGCTGACCTACCCTACCCTCGTGAATTTTCGTAAGCGCCTTTAGCTGTTTACAAACGAATCGCAGACGTTCTGTCTTAGCGCACGTGAATCAGCGTTGCCATAATCAAACAGGGACTCGCCAGTAACGAAAGAAAAGCATCAGACATGGATACATTACATTGAAGCCTAGCAGCCAACTTTTCCCGAGATAAATTGCCATCCCTACTGACGGAATGCGAGGCAGATCCTACCTGGAAATCATTCGACCGTGGTTTACATTTCTCTCGGTCTCCGTAGTTGGTTTGGACTCGCCGTGTTTTTTTTTCCTTCCTCCTTCATAACCATCCGATCTGCATAAATCGTTCCGGCGGCAGCGGACGCAAACTAGAGCCGCGGTCGGGGTTGTAGGGTAACTGGGTCGTAATGAGGGACGGCGCTGGGTAGGGCTTGGGTTATACAGGAGGGAAGGGGCGGTCATTTGATCAACCCATCCCGTGCCTACCCCTCCCCCTCTCCACGGCAATTCCAATCCCATGCACCCCCTCCCCTTTCGCTGCAATTGCGCGCGGGTGGCTCGGCCGGGGAGAAATTACGTTTACCTGTAGAGCCACGCTCACCGCTTTCACCCTCGCCCACTCGACCCCCCCTTCCCCCCCCCCCAACACCTGTGGGCCCACCTCAAACACAGGGCATCCACGCGCCGCAATACCCCCTCCCTCCTCGATCACGTACAGTCGCGCGCAAGAAACACGCACCGCCGCGGTGAAACTGTAGAGGCAATGTGGGTGCTCGAGTAACGTGCGGAAACGGACGTCTCCCTCCCCCACCCCATTTACAAGGTAACTGTCAAAAACCTTGTGGCTGTCATATTTCCGTTAGGATGTCATTTGTCTCGGCACGTTAAGGGGTCCGTTTACCCCACGTTTAAAATGAGTCGCAGCGTATTCGTAAACAGGTTATTTTTTTACAAAACTATTCCACATGCGCCAATTGTGCCGACGTACGAAAAAAAAAAATTACTTTGGACAAAGTTGGAATGTCATTGTTAAGATACCGTGCTCATTACAAACACGGTTAAGTCCTCCAACATGGCTCAAAATGGCCTTTTCAGACTGCCGTACTTCTAAATGTACTAACCGGATGTATGTGAAACTCAGATTGCGATGTGCACTGTACTTTGTTACAGACGTTCCGTCCATTAAATTATATGGTCACCGCTTGATGTTTCATAGTATAGTCTGTTCATTGTAAACTGAGCACACACCAAAACTTTTACTGTACAAAATCTGTTTTTTATTTCCCCCAAAATTGTTAGGCATAAGTTTTGTGATTTGGGGAATTTTCACAACGATTTTTTTTTTGTTCCAGGGAAGTTATCAGGTTAAAAACATTAAAGATGAGTGCAAAATGGTTGAAAGAAAAATTTAAGCAGTGCTCACTGTAACGTGAACGGTCTATAATAACTGTTCGGCTGTAATCTTGCACGTTAGTTTAGCGTTTGACTCGTTGTGACAATGCGGCGTTTGATGCGTGCTTCAAGGTCGACCTTCTGCTCCTTCGCTTTTGAGCCTAACGAGCAGGTAAGCGTATAACAGACGGTTACATAATCAACGTGATACGAAAGAAAAATTTTGTAAAATTTGTAACAACCATTCTTTATTCTTGGCTTCGGCAAACGCAGCTGAAATAAGAATAACTGTGTCTTTGATAATGCGCGAAGATAGTGTTGATATGTGTAACACTCTAATTGCTATATAAATAGTAAGAGTAGCCTTGATTTATACGGGGTTAATGCGGGTTGCATACATGCGCCTGAAACACTGGCGACTGTCTGGCTGGAGCTCGTAAGAGTACATAATTCAACGCTGAAATCATGAATCTATAACTGTAGGTTTCTTGAAGCCAATTTGCGAAAATTAAAGAATAGCAATCCTAGATAATAGTTTTTGTCAACGTTTTAAACAAAATTGTTTCCAGTGTTACGAACTTCTGAGACACAATGTCTGACGCCGGAACCTCGGGGCGCAAGAGATCACGCGTAACGAATTAGTATTTTTGGATAAATATTTACTCACAAAGTTGGTAATTACCATTATCCAGGATTGTCATTGAGTGCTTTATCCATATTGTTCTTCGAAAAAAGCGTAGAAATCTATCGATGTTTCAGCGTTAATTTATCTACCACGCACTCTTGCGCAGCGTGTTCGGAGTGACTTATTTTTCTCTAGATATGTGTACATCGAAACTGATGTCAACAACTACATTGAACTTAGCTACAGTGACTCGTTCAGTAGAATGAGAGGGTCATGGGTTCAAGTCCCACAGTGAAAACGTTACGGCGGGAACACTGCGCGCGCGTGTTCGACTTTGTGCATAGAGGCGATATCACAATACATATGCCGGTCTGCGTAGCTTGTAGAGCCTCATCGATATTCGCCTCTCCCCCACCAAACATCCGTTACCAGACAGCCGCGGCAAAAATTAATACTTTTATATTTAAACAATATAGTGTTAACTTTATAGACATTACTTGTGATTACATTTTCACTTGTGAACATATTTTAGTTCTCATAGCCTCGCTATAGCGGCATATCAAAGTCAAAACCTGCAAGTTACGGAAGTATACAGATAGAAAAAAGCAAGTGGCTTACTCGAACGAAATAATTTACACTGAAATGATTAAAAAGAATACAAAAAAATCGCTTTGTATTTTTCAAGAATTGTCATAAATTAATAAAATAGTAATTATTAGATTTAAAAAAAAACAAATGAGTTTTATTGTGTTGTTTAAATCCTAATGTCTAATTTCCGTGTATAAATTATTTAATTCTAATAAGGAAGTTTGTTTTGTTATTTGTATGTTCCCGTAACTTTTTTTTTACTTAGACTTTCGCTATGTAAGACTATGAGAGTTAAAAAAATGTTAGAGGTGGAAAATGTAGTCACAAGTAACTTCTATAAAACGAACACTACGTAGTATAAACACAAAAGTGTGATTTTTTTTGCCACGTGAAAGCCCTCAACACGTTGGCCTGGCATTACAGAAGACACGGGTTCGACTGCATGCTCCGACCATCCTGAGTTCTGTTTCCCTGGTCTCCCGAAGTCTCTCAAGGCTGGTATGGTTCCTTAACAAAGGTCATGGCCAATTCCTCTCTCAGTTCCGGCCCTTTTGTGAAATAGGGCGTAACCGTCTCTGCTGACGAAAATGTCGAAAAGACGTAAAGTCTAATAAAATATAAAATAAAAAAAAGTTGACACGTGTATTAAAACATTGCTTCTGTATGCACAATTTTTTTTTTTTTAGTTAGGTAGTGCAGATTTACATTTGTGTGATACGTGGGTTTTACCTGAACTATGAACAGAGACGGAAACCATAACATGAGTGGGTTGAAATTCTACCGACGAAATGCCGGGAATGCAGGCAATCTCGTATTGTTTCAGAGGACCGGGTTGTGCAATAAAAGGAACTTATTGTCCGCAATTATGTCATGAATGCAACAGACGTAGCGCACTAGTTTGTCATTAATTAGTGTTTGGCCGCATTGTTACATATTGATTATAGGACCCAATCTCGTATCGCTACAGCTGTTAGGAGAATTTTTAAATCTTAGATGAGAGCTGAAATCGTAAAAACGTGTGTCAGTTTTGTGGAAAATTAGTTTGTAATATGCAGTCTAATTATTTTTTGTAAAAATGATATATTCTTGTATAATTGATTAACAAAAATTTCTGTACATAAATAAACATTCGGAAAACTCTTTTTTTGCCTTGAAAAAAAATTCTATTACTCGCGCAGTGAAAAATAATTTTAAAGAAAATTATGAGACCAGTTTAAAGATATCTGCCGCTAGTTTCGTAGGCGAATCAAATAATGCTCGCTAAAACAGCTGGAATGGGAGATTATGTGTTTATGATAGTAATAAATATGACCCGGAAATTTTCGAAATTTCATTTGAGGTTCAGTTACAATGTGAAAACGTATATAATATATTAATTGCGCGTACATTTCGGTCAGGGATTTACACGACATGATACGCAATGTACAGCAAATAGGAGTTGTTGTACACAACTTTTGTACCGTCAAGACGTATAAACATTTCGCGATTGTTTATTATGCAGTATTAATACGTAACAAAATCTGTTGCATCTGCCTATAAATTCCACCATTTTCGTTTAAAATTAACTCGAGCCGTTATTGACTTGTTCACGCGAACTGCAAGATATGGTAATTAAGTAAACCCCAATTGTGAAGTTTCAAACAAATCTTAATAAATCTGTAATCCCGAGGACATGAATAAAATCGCACGGCATGTGATACAGACTTCTTTAAGGTCACATTTCACGACTCTTTTTTTTTATGATTAAAAAATATTAATTACGACAGTCAAATGTTACCAAATTATAACGTTTTTTTTTTCACTATGCAGCTTCACAAACGTCGAAATTTTCTGAAAACGGGAGAATATATTGCAATTTGTGTAATTTCAGTTAACCATGGAAATTTTACTTCATGCTATTATCACGCACTCAGTATATTAAAATAGTTTTGAAAATATACCAGCTAAAACTTTCAACTGTTGACGGTAATTTAATTTTGGCTACTTGAAAAATTTAAACACAGCACTCTTTCAGTCGTTGAATATTTCTGAAACTATTATGTTTGTGATAAAAGTTTGGAGTAAAATTTACTTGGCTAAGTAGGTACATATGCCTTCACACAGTCAAATAGTTGCTCTCGTTTTCAGCAAATTTGTACTTTAAAGGCACTTTGATATGGTAGAATACGACTTTAACTGTAAATAACATTCGCCATAGCCCCATAGGCCTACATTGAGAAGCTGAAAAGACGGCAGCTGCCGGTTTTTTTACTAGTTAACTTTCGTTACTAAAAACTTTAAAATATTTGTAGTATTATTTTTATTTTGTGTGCTTGAACGGAAGTATTTAATGTACGTTATAGTGTTTTTGTTATAAAAATATAAACTATTTCTGCCATATACAAATCTAAGTACTTGCTTTGTAGCTACATGAATCATTCGACACTAGGATAGTTCCGGCATTATTAACAAAGTAAAAATAACTAGGAGATGTCAAATCATTCGTATAAATTTTTATACCCTGTTTAATATATATCATTTTCCCGAATTTTTTTTGTAACGTTGATGTTCTCGTCACAAGGTACCTGATAATTTAAGCTACACACCAAATACTTCATAAATTTAGATATTGATATTGAAATCGGAATAGTGTCACTAAATGTATAAGTGTATCTATTCAAAATTTGGCCGATTTCAACAAAATTGCTTTATTTATTACATGTCCGTAACATTTTACAATCGACTGATTTGGAGAGTGTAGACTGAATAAAAAGTACCTCCTCTACTCATAAAACTGTGCCGCACAGTTTCAGCAACATAAAAGATAAAAAATGGCTGCCTTGTTCGGTGTTGAACGATTTTATAGCAGCGTGGAAGCAGCCGCAAGTAGATTACCTCGCACGTGTAAAACACAAGACTTTGCTACACACTCCTGGCAGTTTATGGCTGGGGAACAGGGTAGGTAGATTGGGAGGGGGTGGGGGAGTTGCTGGAGGTAACGAAGACAAATCGTGTCCCTAACGGCGTTTATCCATCCGAGTTCTTATTACTCTTGTGCGTCGCTGTGAGGAACTAAAAATTCGACCTGGGGATGCTACTGCCAACCCCCCCCCCCCCTTTTCCCAGCACGGCCGTGTCTCGGGTGCTCTTAACCATATTACGGAGAGACATTAGAATATTTTTGGTTGGCTGCGGCAGTTATTTTTTTTACCTCTCTCCGTCTCCTTTCTTTCCTCTCCTATACTACCCCACGTTGATGTTTGCTGGCGAGCAAGTAATTTGAATAGTGGGAGTGTGTGTGGCTCTGGCGAAGGGGATGTTGAGGTGGGAAAGGCGTGGGGTGGTGTGGGGTTGTTGGAGAGGTATGAGGTGTGGTGGGTATAGGTGGGGGTAACTGGATCCTATAGCGTCGCGGGGCCTGGCGTCCAAGTGCTCCCAACTCCATGGCGAGGAGGGAAGTGTTGTGGAGAAGGTAGGAGGGGTGGGGGCTAGCTAGACAGAGGGGGAGAGATTTGAATTTCAAACCAGGGCGCGCTCCACTTCAGCGAGATGCTCGCCCCGTCGTGGGCGGGGGGCAAGAGCACCCCATCTCGCAGGTAATGACGATTTTTTATCTGGAGGGTACGCTCGCCGTCAAAAGTTTGTGCTTCGCGGGTCCGAGCTATGGATCCCGCCGTGTATATGTCTATAGTCTATGTTATTATATATGTGTAAGAATGTGTGTGTAGTTGTGTGATTATCTGTAGAACGGACCAGTGAAGAGTGACAGTGACTGGAAGAATAAAAACTAAAGTAAAAGGATAGACGAACAAGCCGAATATAGTAAGAAACCTAAAGGGGGACGGGGGCATAAAAAGTAAAAAAAAAAAAAGTTGTTTTTATCCAGTTGTGAACGGGACTTAGTTCCTGACACGCCATGACACCTAGTATGGAATGTAGACCTGTCCCTACCAAATTATCTCTACTTATCCCCCTTCATTTAGATACAGCTTTACAGTCTACCAACGATAGCATCACCTTACGTTCGTAGCAATATGCTAAAATTAATGAAGCGTATTTAATGTCATTTGTTGGGTGTTGGGCCTGCGAGATCTCTTTCGTTGCTTCTACAGCTAGTTAGTTCATGGAGAAAATAGTTTCTTATTTGATAATTTTGTTTTGTGTTTAGACCCTGATACAATATTTTAAAATCAATAACATGAAGTAATTGTATGCCTGATACTGATACCTCGCATAATATAGCACTTACATTAAGGTTACCTTATTTTGAACGTCAGTTCACCGTTATCGTATCCAGCGTGCCAAATGCCGCTTCTAGAAGTTTGCGCATGTGTCAATAGAGTATTTTCGTATTACCGTGGCGATACGTTGTTGATATCGTCAACTAGACGTATAGCTTTTGGAAACTAGTCACTCTGAGATTATTATTGGTCTGCTGCTTAAGGGACCCGCCTCGTGGCACATGTGTTTGTGTGAGTGAGGTATGGTGCTAAGGGCGACGTCGTATGGGCCATACAACGGTGCGTCGCCTCTACGCTTAAGGCGTGCAGTCTTCGCGAAAAAACCAATTTCCTATGGGACTTTAAGTGGTGACCCTATTGTTTTATTTACGAAATCACTTTACTAAAGTCCAATGCACTACCCTTAAGTGGTTTCAGATGTATTCGGCTTGTATATTTTCCACTATAGCAGCCTGAAAACCCCGTTTTAACCCATTTTGACGTGCCCTAAAAGGTGATTTCTGATACGTGTGTTGTCTTGAAAGTACTTAAGGGCTGTCGTCTGAAGTGTGTGTTCTTTTCGTAGACAAACGGCGTGAACACACGTGTATTAGTTTCGGTGTAAAACTTTTTCTTCAAACACGCTGCAGTGTGATTTTATGGCAACGAGGCGGGCCCCTTAATGTTGGAATCACAAAAACGCTACAGACGCGACGCGAAGTATGCGATGCAAAGAAAATAGCTTGTCAGTCAATCAGCATCGAGGCGGAAGCGCTGACGTCGAAGAAGCCTCGAAGCTGATTGGCTGACAAGTTATTTTATTCGCATCGCGCACTTCACGTCGCGTCTGTCACGCTATTGTGATGAAAGCAAAAGATCGGGCCGCGTGGTTTGCGGATTCGTATGTTGCAACGTATAACTCATTTGATTGTACCTAATAAATAACTTAACATATGCGGTATGAATATTCATTTTATTCTAGAAAAATACATATCAGAGGTCATGAATTTTTAATATGTAGCTGTATCATTTCCTAAAAACCCACGATTTTAATAGACTGCAAAAATTTTTATACGTATTTTCACAATAGAAAATCCTTGTGTCTTCACAAATAAATACGTTTACAAGGAACATTTTTGTACCTTTTGTAAGGTCTGTAAAAGTGCGAGGAAATACTTTGCAAATTTTACAAAAGAATTTAACAGTGCAGTGTTCACTTTCTGTAACACACCACGTCATTTTTAAGTGACACAAGCGTTGCAATGTGCAATGTTCCTTACAACCGGAGGAAACATTGGGGTAGGTTTTCTTTGTATATCCTCAGAGCCGACGGATTTTATTTTCACCTTTCTTAACTGGCGCAGTTGTCTTCTTCAAATGTTGTTCAGTCACAGATTAAGTCTATGCTTGTACTCGCAAACTGAGAAATTAAGTACAGCGAACTACATGTTGTATACTCTCACATATGTACACAAACGCTTAACCGAGCACTGCAGCGTGAATTTCATCCCCTATTTATTGTATTGTATTACTACTACCGTATATTTGAAGGCATCTAAATTCGTCGTCAATGATTATAGTACTGTTTTTGTAACGTATTAAGTTTTAAATATTTTATTGACTTCATACTACAGAAGGGCAGTGTGTTAGTGCTACAACTTCTGTGCTGTCGTTTCGGATACATTTGTACAACCGCCCAAACTTATAACAAAATTTGGTGTGGTATATCTAGGGATAGGGATATTTCTTAGGTTACTGACCTGCATGTTAGAATCAGTTGTCCTGTTTATACTCAAGCCCCTATAATTTGTCAATTGGCTGCTACTCATTGAAATAGCAGACAGTAAATGTAAACCAATAGACGAGCTTAAAGGTGTTCAAGTGCGATAAAATCATAATTTTGTGTCTTTATGAAATAGTGTTTGTTTTGTAGACAATACTTGAGAGTAGTTTCCTCTTATGAAACAATTTTAGCTTTCATAGTTTTCTCATAACGGTGCGCCAAAGTCAAAATTTGCTTGTTCTGTTGCCATGCAAATTGTGAAATCCAACTGACCTACTTGAATAAAATGATTCGCTGTGATATTACGTCCCATGATCTATGCAATAAAGTATTTAATAGACTATGACGTAATATTTTTTAATTTTTAAAAAATCGCAAGACTACAGGAAAAAATGTAGAAAATTCAGCAATTTTTTTTTAAATACAAAAATTGCACACAGGATTGTTTAAACATATTTTATTACGTAGCCCGTGGCATGTTATTTCACTGTGAATTATTTCTCTTACGTAAGTCAATTTTCACTATTTCCATGGCAGCAGAACATTCCAATTTTGACTTTGACGCACCGTTATGAGAAAACTATGCGAGTTAAATTTGTTTCGTAAGAGGAAACTGTACTCACAAGTATCGTCTAAAAAAACACTATTTGATATAAATATAAAATTACGATTTTATCGCACTTGAACACCCTTAAGTATGCATTGGACAACGGATTCTAATACACAGGTCACTGACCTGGCAAATGTTGTATTTCCCTAGATATATCTATTAGTAGAGCCACGATTTTATGGTCCCACCAAGGCGATCCTGGTTCGATTCCCGGCGGGGTCCGTCCCAGGATTTTCGCGTTTGGGAATCGTGCCGGACGATGCCGTTGGTATGTGAGTTTTCTCGGGGATCTCCCGTTTCCCCTGCCCTTTTATTCCGGTTCTGATCCTTACACACCTCGTGTCACTCCTTACCAGCGCTAAAGACCTCGATGTTAAGCGCTGACAGAAATCTCTCACCCACTCTCTCACACGATTTTATGGCGAAAATATTTTTGGAATATTTGGTTTCAATGCGTCATGTGGACATATGCTGCTCTGCTACATCGCCTGTGATTGGATGGTTTTACTCTCACTTGCTTGGTAAATTACAGACGCACAGATTCACAATAATCTTACTCTGATCGGTGTAGTCAAATGAGAAACGTGTCTGAACAAATACACACTGCCAATAACCATGAAGCATAGCTGCCAATGTGCACGTGAGACACTGAAACAGAATGGGGCAAAACTCTTTTCGCGACAAAATCGTGGCCCTTATTAGTTTTGATTGAAATTTTATAAGTCATTATGAAAATCATTTACATGTCCCTTATTCTAGCCTTCATTTATGTCTCAATACCATCCCTATAATTGATGCTGTCGTTATACACACGCTCGACGATGTTTTCCGAAATGTTTTCCGTTTTAAAGATTTTGAAAGGAAAAAAAATGCTATTTCCGGGTTCGCATTCAACGTATCCTGCTCGATGTAAGAATTTCTTTTCCTGGTTGCACGATTCAACGACCCCTTTTCATGCAGAGTTGTAGCCGACCATTTGCATGATGGAAGGTGCGTGCGTTGGTCTTTGGTCGCGGTCCAGCGAGGGAAGATGCTGCACGGAGAAGAAATCGTCTCGCCCCACGCCATTGTCGCGTGTGTGGAAGGACGCGGTAGAAAGGTAGGGATGGTGGATAAGGCTGAGTTGGGGGGACGGGACGGATGAATTGGAAATGTTTCCTCTTTCTTGCCCGCCTGGGAGCACTTGAGCATATTCTTGGAGTTCCAGTAGATGTCGGAGTTTGCTGCCGGCCGTCGGAGGACTGTCTTTCGAGCGACATTGAAATTCCGTCAGCCGTACGACCATCGTGTTCTGCATCGTCAATTTCGTTCGGTGTTATAGGGTGAACTTACCCTGCTTTGGGATACTAACGCTTCGAACTTCAGTACCTCAAATATGTTAATTGTAATCTTATATGTGGTTCATTTGTCACTACTCACGCCTGCTCTGTGTATGGTAACCTAGAAAACCCGGTGGACGGAGCCTTTCCAATATTGTGAAGCCCGCAGCGTGGTTTATCATAGTATTAAGGTATATCACGTTATATGGTCTGTTTACTCTATAAGTAGGGACTGTAAAACTTCGAGAATTTAAAGACCAGCGGTCTAGAATCCATTGTACTATACATACCTATATTTACTCAATGTACATACTCAAGTCCCGTCTATTAGTTCATTGTCTGCTGTTCCACTGAGCAGCAGCTAGTTGACAAATATTCGGGGCTTGAGTATGCATTGTACAATGGATTCTAGCCTGCAGGGCATTAAATTCGCGGAATATTCCAGTCCATATCTACATGCCGTTCACGATTAAGTGAACGCTTGAACGCACTGCTCGGAATATTTTTTTCAACTGATTTGTATCTGCCTATGTATAAAAATGGATGTTGGTTGAATTACGAACCCTCTCTCTCACGCCCACCTCCCCCAAATTCCAATGTCCTACTGTATTTTCCGTAAGAAGGAGCTAGATATAGAAGTTAATGCGCTGCAGCACCATCTAGTGGCGAGTTGGCGAGTTACAGTAAAATGGATAGCATAAAATCTTTTCCACGAAAGTACAGATATGTATGCCAAGTGATCAGTCAAACGGTGTTGGAGATTATTAATTTATTTATTCGTCGCCTTGTCTTACACGTAACCACGGTATACATAATGAGAAAGCGTTTTACCATGTAACAGGAGAATGAAAAGAAACTATAAATACTTACATCAATACGTAGGCCCTACATACATACATACATACATACATACATACATACATACATACATACATACATACATACACTAACGTATATACATTTTTTTTGCTGAATAAAAATGCATTGCAATATGTCTCAATTCCAAAAATCTGCATAAACTAGTCAACTGCTGTTGACATGTATCGATATCGTTTTCCGTATCGTCATTGGGCGGAAGCTATTTTGTATCCAGGAAGTTGCATGCTGTGCTGTGTAAGAACCACCATAAATCTTGTTTTCTGCTCCGGGTAATGCGCGTATATTTCTGAAATTACGTTCTTACGTCATGGGTGATGAGGAAGTATTTAAGTATCACAAAAGTAAGCTTCCGAGTCATTTATGGCCGTGTAAAGGCAATTTTT
Source organism: Medauroidea extradentata (assembly GCA_003012365.1). Taxonomy (NCBI): domain Eukaryota; kingdom Metazoa; phylum Arthropoda; class Insecta; order Phasmatodea; family Phasmatidae; genus Medauroidea; species Medauroidea extradentata. The sequence goes on along the minus strand of PNEQ01021518.1, from coordinate 9,932 downwards.
AAAGTAATATTGTATTTTTAATTAATTTTTTTGCGAAACTTCGCGCTATTTGAGAACTTGCCCGGTTATCTTAAATTATCTCGGTCGTATTGAAAGCTGTGTTTAATATTGTGTGGCACTATTCCAAAACTGTCTAGTTTAAAAACTAATCAAATCTATCATGTAATGAACAAACAATTCTAGAAACCAAATGATAATAATATTAATAATAAACACAAATTTAATTTACGTTGAAAGTCAGAAACCTCAGTTGATGGAAAACCTCTTTAATGGCATGGTAGCCTATTAATGAAGAGTATGAGATGTAATAGTAAAAAGATTTATTGAAATTTTCAGAAGTTTTAATGTCGACGTCGAAAAAAAAAAGTAATAAATCTTAGAAAATAGTTTTGCCAACTTTGTGAGCGAACATGTTACGAGTATGGGGCGTTTCTTGTGAATTATTTACCGTGCAAGAGATCACGCTAAAAGAATACGTAGGCCCTATGTCTGGTAAAAGAAAACCTTGCAGAATTTCTCTCTTTTTACTGTGTTGAGTTGAATTTCAAAATATTGCAAAATTAAAGAAACCTTTTCAGCGTTACGTCATTTACGTCGTTCTTTTAAGATTCTTCCTGACGGAGTGTCTGTGCTGTTTGTTGCTTCGTCCTTTAACATTTAATCTTTTCTGTTTTTTTTTTTTTTTTTTTTTTTTTTTTTTTTTTTTTTTTTTTTTTTTTTTTTTTTTTTTTTTTTTTTTTTTTTTTTTTTTTTTTTTTTTTTTTTTTTTTTTTTTTTTTTTTTTTTTTTTTTTCGTTTATTATCATAATGGAGCAGGAATCGGCGATCTCGAAACGTTATCGAGACGTGCTTGAAAACATAATTAATCGAGAGGAAAGTAGGACTCATGCTGTCTCCTCAAAGTCACGGCGGGAGCAAAAATAGGGTTTTACATGTTAATTATTTTCTGTGTGTCTCAGTACGTGTTGAAGCTACATATACGCCACCATTGACTTTTATTCATCTCGGTGCTGCGCACATTGTTAAAATATACTTTACGCTGTTTTTTTTTTCGATGCCCTGCAAGCTGTGAGCAAAGAAAATTATATTTGCGAAATCAAAACACTCGAAAACAGATATTCAAAATTTTTTTCCGAAATTTTATTCATTTAGCAGTATTCTCTGTTTCTCGATGCAGTAAATGTTTTTCATCCGGAAGCGATATCACTAAACGTGACTGAGCTCCACCGAATATAATTTAACATGTACAACCCTATCCGTGCTGCCTACAGAGCTCTGAGATAGGCAGCGCCCTTAAGATTCCACTTTATACCTGATGTACAAATTATTGGTTTTTAAGCAGTAATATTTGTTTTGGAGCATAAGTAAAACATGTGTTTAGGTTTAACCAATATGTTGTACACGTAGGCCTATTTAACGTTTTTTCGCTCAAATTTCTTTACGTGTTAAATTCAATGTGTAAACAGTGTGAGAAAAAAATAGTGTAATAATGTTTTGCTCTTACTGTTTACGAATTGCATTTTACAAGTAATTAAAATTTAACGCAAATATGCTAAAGAACATATTCATAAAATTGGGTCTCCCGAACACATTTATTATTTATACTGTAAAACTAATATTACGACTTAGAAGTGGTACATCAAGGGCATAGTGGAATCTTAAGCAACTAGAACAAAGCGTGACACAGCCAGTAGTTTTGCAAATTGAAATGTGTAGGAACACTGATCTATCACGGCAGGAGTAAACTGCTTGCTAGGCTTCAATATAACTAGAGGTTGGTATATCGCGGGAAAACTTGACTGATCGCTGGGTTTCAACGCACGTTCATCAGTTCATGAAAAGGTTACTTGCTGGCTTTCGCTTGTACGCGGAGTTGTTACCCTATTTGACTGAGCCAATAAGAATCCTGCTATTGTAATATCGAATGCCTATTATTAGTCTGCAGACATCTACGTTGTGTCAGACGTACATCACCCATTCTTAACATGTCATAGAAACTACAGTGTTTTAAAGGGTATGTTGGTATAACAAATTTTCCCGATATACCATCATTAGAGATTATGGTGTACCGCGAAAATCTTTTGTGCCAAACACACCCTTAAAAACCCTGTTGTTTCTTGCAACATGTAAGGTTACATATTTTAAGATATATTTTTCAGAACTTGCTTAAACCGGGTACACATGTATACTTAGAGACTGGAAAAATTCGCTGGCTCGCTGACGTGTAGGATAGCCTACAAGAATATCTGTGTGCCCAATTAGACGACAGCTGTTCATTAGCTGCTTTCTGATACAGTTGCACGGGGCACGTTAAGGTATGTTTTTATTATTTACTCGGAGGATGTCAAAAAAGTCAAGAGCCAATTGCGAAAGTGACATTAACTTATAGTTGCTGGAATTCTGGCATGTGCGTAAAAGAAAACGCGAATTTTTCAGGTTCCCATATATACTACATACAGAATTGACTTAAATATTGTGGATTTCGTCCATACTGTGTGCATATTTTTAAAATTGCGTCCATTTATATATTTGTAGCATAGTATCACATATATTAGGAAATTTTTTTTAGAACTTCACCAAAATTAGTACACATATACTACTTACAAACCTGATATAACTTTTCTGTATTGTGTACATATTTTGAAAATGGTTGTAATGTTCAATTTTTAGCATAGTATTACATATCTTAAGAAGTATTTTTCAGAATTTCATTAAACTTGGTACACACATACTTCATACAAAACTGACTTTACTTTTGTGTATTTTGTAAATCCTGTGATCATATTTTCAATATGGTAGCCACTTTTATATTTTTTAACGTAATGTCCCATATCTTTAAAAACATTTTTCAAAATTTCATCAAAGTTGTTACACATATACTGCATCTAAAGCTGACTTTACTTTTGTGTAAAACGTTCACTTTGTCTTCACATCTTTAAAATAATACATATCTTAGGAATTTTTTTTCAGCATTTCTTCAAACTTGATACACACATACTGCATACGAACCTGACTTGACTTTTGTATATTTCGTTTATCATTCTGTAATATTTTGAAAATGGCGGCTATTTTTTATCTTTATGATAGAAAGACATTTCAGAAAATTTGTTTCCCCAATTTATTAAACTGGTTACTCGCATTTTACATAACAAGCTGATTTATCATTTGTGTATTTAGTGTATCTTACGACTAAATAAACTTTATCATTTAATATTTCTAAACTACGTAAACGGTTTTAACTTTCAGAATAATTTGCACGTTTTTTGAGGAAAGTAGACTTATTGGTTATGCTGGTAACACTTTGTTTTTGTTTGTTTTTATTACTCTCGAGAAGGAAATATACAAAACTACAATTTATGTACAAATAAGAGAGTATATGATTCAATGTCAGTTTTATGTATTAAAGTTGAAACTATAAAATAATAGCGTCTGCTTTTACCACTAGAGATCTCTGCATTTAGCTCATACAATGACCAGTATTATTGATCTTTAGTGTATTTGCAACAACTTTAATTTTCATGGACACTTTATATCGTCAGGTCCATGTTGTGGGAGCTAGACAACACTTTCAACTTCGCCCTCTCGAGGTATTACTACTACATAGCTAAGGCTAGCAGATAATTGCAAACATACATATTCCAGGATAGTCTCTAAAACACTGTAGCATTTTGTTTTTCGAAGAAGGTTATTCATGTATGATAGGTTAAACTGACCATAAATCGTGACATACTTTAATATTGTGTTGGTCGGCGGGTTTTCTCGGGGATCTCCCGTTTCCCCCGCTCATTCATTCCGACGCTGCTCCATACTCAACGCACGTCACCACTCACCAGCACTAAAGACCTCGATGTTAAGCACTGACCAAAAATCTCTCGCTCGCCTTAATATCGTGATAAACCACTTTTCTGGCTTTACAACATTGGGAAGGATTCTGTACATCGAGTTCAATAGGTTACCAACAGAGAGCAGACGTGTAGTTTTGGTAATAAATGACCAATGTATCGAATATAAGATCAAAGTTAAAATGTTTAACATATCTCTGGTACTGAAGTTCGAAGTCTTAGTATTATGAATTAGGGTAGGTTTACCCTATATGATGTAGATATAGACATATGACAAAGTAACTTCCTTGTGCCTGTCCTCAAGATTGTGTGATGGTGATCACCCCCTCCCACCTCTTCGCCCCAGCGGTTTCTTTCTTCTTAGACGCTTGAAGAGTTGTGAATTCTCCTCAGAACACGTCTCCTTGCCTTCTCGCTAAAGGAACCATCTAATTGCTAGCGGAGATAGAAACCACGAGAGATATTCTTGTCAAGAAGCTCAATTATACAATTTCAAGAATGATGAGGGGAGGGAATGTGCCTCTTTCTTCGCTTTCCTCCATCTCGCAGCGACTCGCGGATGCGTAGCTATCTCCTAGAAGTGTTTCTACGTCTCAAGACGGAGACGAAGAGCGGGAAATGTTATTTTAAAGGTAGCAGGGGATGGATGGTCTTGTTTGGCGAGTTCTCAGAAGCGTTCCCTTCAGACGTTAACGAGGTCGTCTCGTTGCCTCGGGGAGAAGCGAGGGAACCAGCTGTGAAGTGTTCGCAAGTCGTGATCTGGTGGAGGGCAATTCAGCCAGGTTCTGCAGTAAGTACCTCAAGTTGACCCTCCAATCCAGACGGAATATTTCGTCTTCTATCGTACTTCTTCCGACTCTTCTTGCCTTGACTGCCTGCTATTATGCAGACGTGGGCAGCTAGTGATATGTATCAAAGACATAATTTTGTATTTTACGTAGTTGCTTATAAGTAGTTATACTGATCTATAACTAAATATGTAGCCTATTTATTTTACACTATCGGCACAGTATTTTACGTAGTTGCGTATAAGTAGTTATACTGATATATTACTAAATATGTATTTATTTTACATTATCGGGACAGTATTTGTAGTATTAACATTACATAAAATTTAATACAAACTTAATTAAATACAATACAATTTTGATATACTCTACAGCCACGTACAGGATGATTCTTAATTAGACAGGCACCTTTTGGGAGGTGATTTCTGACGACAAAATGGCATGAGAACATAGGAATTACGACCTAAAGTTTTTATTAAGCGAAGCACGCGCCCCGAAAGTGAGAGGTTTGTGAATAACTTGGTGTACATAAATTAGAAAGCACGTTATATTAAATAAAATTTTTTCGTACAACGTTTCTGTGAACGAAGCTGTGAACCGTGTGTTTTTATTCTGTAAATTCATTCTTCCAACATTAATAAAATCGGTAGGCACGTCATTGTAATTGTTCGAAAAGTGGTAACAGTGCGTTTTAATGAATATTTTTCTATTGATTAAGAAAGAAAAGGTTAACGAAACAAAATAGGTTGCCTTTGTGTGACGCTTAGGGAATTGGTTCTCCATGAAATTAATTTTTTGTAGTTTTCAAACGTTCATTAATAACCCCTACCGCATTGCAACCTGTGTAACGTATGCTTAGCGGTCTGTATACGACACGGGCGCAGTGCTCTGCACATTCGCTCAGTTGGTATGTAGTAGTCATTGTTAGCAGTGTCAATGATCACACATTCACCGAAGTGACAACTGTGAAATAGTATCAATAATAATAAGAATGATCCATAAGTAATAAAATACGAACATAGCATTGCAAATTACAGACGTTTATTAGAATGAGTAAGGGAGACGGATATTTGTTCAGCGCTTAACATCGAGGTCTTATGCGCTGGTTAGGGGTGACATGAGGTGTGTATAGAGCAGCACCGGAATAAAAAGGAAGGGAAACGGGAGATCCCCGAGAAAACCCGCCGACCAGCGGCATCGTCCGGCACGATTCCCACATGCGAAAATCCGGGGACCGACCCCGCCGGGAATCGAACCAGGATCGGTGGGAGGCGAATCGTCTGACTATTCGGCCACAACGGCCCCAAGTTTATTAGAAGTACTGTTATTAAAACAGCCATTAGTATACTAATATTGTTCATAGATGGAGGCACGATTTATTTCGCGTATTAATTCTAGGTCAGGTTGAACGCTAATAACATATACTTCCTTGCACCTTCTATGAATAGACGACAGCTGTTTTAACTCACCTTTGGCGAATTCAAGCCAATAATAAATAAGGAAACAAGTCGTGAGGATGACACGTACTACCAACTTGTACGATTAGAAGCCAATGGATATTCAACTTCAGCTAGTGCATGTATAGGACTGAGAAGTCTAGGCTGTTTGCCAGATGATTACGCGAAATACTCGTGCCTCTATAATCACAGAACATGATACACCTCTGTTTAAAGAGGCGACCTGGGATGTTGGTATACAAGTGGCGATCTTATAGAAAGAATTTTCAAGTTCTAGCCAATATGCTTAGTTTGTTCCGAAATAAGTATATTTATTTAATTAATTATATATGGTTTTATGTAGCATAGTTATGCTTAGAAAGTCATTAGGTAATAGCACCCACAGAACTAAACATATGCCCCTAACAACTTGATTACCTGAATCGGTGTCTTTCGGTGTCTACTAGGCGCCGAGATCGAACCGTCAACTCCTTCTTCGTAACTTGAGCGGGTGCCATAGGGATGACCGCAGAGAACCCTCGATTTAAGTTGCAGGCGTACATGGTTCTCGCCGAATGTTCCTGTAATTGTTTCTCAGGAGTTTCGTTCACGAGACACTTTTAATCACCAATCCAAATTAAATATTTTTTTTACTAGGCGCAGTTAAGGCGGCAGCTTTCCTGCTGATGTAACTGCATGCCACTTGTTCGAAGTTAAGTTTTTTTTTCTCAGAGATCAGTAAACGTGCGGCCACAGTGCTTGTCTACGAAAAGAAAACACACTTAAGACTACTTGTGGGCATAATTTTTAAGACACCACGCACATTAGAAGCAATATTTAAAAGATCAAAATCGGATTTTCGAGACGGCTGTTCCTCAATATATATGTACCGGACTCGTTCGAAATTTGTGTATACAATTACAATGGGCTTTACTACAGGGACGGGTTGAATGAAATGATAGGGTCACCGCTTAAATTCCCACTGTAAAAAAATAGAAATATAGGATTAACCTAACCTTTAAATTATGTAATTTATTGATTTGTGGACATACGCCATTGCTCTTTGTTGACCAAACTTGACAAAGATAAAAAAAACCGTTCAAAAAATCACAGAAAACAGAAGAAAAACGATCCCAGAGGAATTCCGTCAGTTTTTAATGTGTGTGTGTGAGTGTGTGTGTGTATATATATATATATATATATATATATATATATATATATATATATATATATACACAGCTCTGAATGCCTACTTTCGTATGCAATATTAATAGTACATGATTTTTTGAAGTCATTAGGATATAGAAGCAAAAAGTCGCCACATTGAAAGTGTTCCCAATAAGGCCAAGGTGAAAATGGAAGGGTGTAGACCAACAAGGCCACATGGCCTTATTGGTCTACCTTCTCTAAAAAAAACGTAATTATGGTGGAGCATGTGCAGAATTATTTCTTTTTACATTACAAATACACGGTAACAAAACGTTGGTTAATTTACTTGACAAGTGTAATGTAATGTTACCGAACATTGCAACGGAAACATATTTTCTATTACATGTAATGTAAAAGTCCCATATTCTCGTCCAGTGGTCAGGACAACGTGTCATTTGCTGAACTTTTGTCAACACCGCAACTGAAGAAGTCACCCACGAACAGAAAAAAATCCTTAAACTACAGGGGTCAGAGAGTAAGTCATTCATTATTCAATGACAATAAAACACCGGAAAACATACCCAACAAGGAGAAAGAAATAACAAATGTCAAGGGCATAAGAGATCATAATGATATGCCACCAAGGACACGCAATTTGGCAGAACAGACATCACGCCACCAGGTTCCCAAGAAACGAGTTATGCAGGACGATTGTGCTACTCCTAGCACAAGTGGCATGAACACACGGAAGGGCAGTTTGTATTGTTCCATCTGTGAAATTGATGAAGTAGTCGACATGATCTTGGTTAACACATGAGTTGTGTATTTTCATGAGAAAGGGGTTAGCATTTCAAAGCGAGGCAAGATAGGTAATTGGGTATGCTCTGGGTGCTTGGAATCTGACGAAGTGTGCTGACTTATGATAAATGTGTTACTTTTTACAATGCTTCGCATATGTTGCTGAACAGTTATTAACGTGCATGCATTTTTAGTGCAGTATGTAATACTTTACCTCTCGGCCAGATATTTAACCAAGGATCAATAACTGATATTTAGGATTTGTTTTTTGTGAACAAGGCTGACTAACAACTGCAATGCTCTTTATGTCCGATTCGAAATGTTTGCAACGAAACAAGTTTATGTATTTTTTGGGCTAGTGTTAACACACAAACTTATTGTAATCTACACACATTTGTAGTGGCTGGCCTTATTGGGAACATATGTTCCTAATAAGGCCAATATGTTATATTTTCTACTAACAATTTTTAAGTGCACTTAAATTTAGAAATATATATCATATAGTATGTATTAATGTTTACAAGACAACATAATATACTTCTGAATTTTTTTTTCACATGTTCACTAGCAAATTTAAGGAAATGGTAAACAGTCAAACGTTAGCATGGCCTTATTTGGTCCAGGTACCTTATTTATCATCAAGAATTCTAAAGATAGAATTCAGTCAATAATTTGACATAACCCAAACACAAAAGGCAGACACAAAGAAAAACCAGATTCCCAATATGAGAAAAGATGGCAGTAGGCATAAATAGTGGACAGTGTACAAAAATAAAAAAACAATAGACAACACAAGTTAAAAGCAACGAAAAAATGCAACGTTTCGGGAATTGCGATCCATCCCCGTTTTCAGGCTGAGACACAGCTGTTCGGAACACCACGATTCGAATCTTGACATTTTGTTTTAAAAAAGTGATTCATAAAAGAACATTTATTACGAATTTAAAAGTGGTTACTGTTTTAAGTATTTTTGTAGTGTATAATAAAGCACATTATCATGTTTAAATGCAAACACCATTATTTATAGTGGCCGCCTTATTGATAAGCGTTCCATTTGGGTTCAGCTACTGAAATCGCTGAGTACTGGTGGGTTACATTTGGCCAATTACACTCAGCAGCGAATGGAATGCAGTCATAAGTTGTAGACGGATCTACTACTGCTTCCTTTGAAATGCGACCACGCTTCACCCCTGAGGGCTGCAACTCCTTCACTTATTAAGGCGGCCGTCTTCCCGGGCCGCTGAGCTGTTAGCAGAACTTCGTCAATTTTCCAGATAACTGGAAAACAGTTCATCGCACATGAGTGTTGCCTGCTTAGGAATAGCATTTAAAGAGTTTTTGTGGTCTTTTTTAGGTTTGTGTATCTTGGCACACAATCTTGGCGGATACAATACAACATAATCTTGAATATTACGCCATAAAATGATAGTCACCTGTGAAAGTGTCGTACAGGTGAGTTGACGGCGAGAAGACAGCACGGCAGTTGTACCTAGAGGCTAGGAGGAGGCGTGATGCGCGTGTTATCTCGTCTTTACCGCTTCCGCACTTCCAGGCCTCGAACGCGCAAAATGCGTTCATCCCGACAGCCACCAAAATTCATTGGTGACTGGAAGGGTTATTTCGGGTCCGGAATGGGTGGCGCAGCATTTTGTCGCGAAGTTAGCAGCGCGAGGTCGGTCGCACCCCCCGCTGGGAGGGTTGCAGCGTGACCTCTGTCGTTGTGGCGTGATGTAGCCGCGACCGCGTGGTCCTGCGACCTCTCGCTGCGTCCGACCACCCGCAGATACCCGTGACGACCCCTCCCTCTCCCCTACCCTAACCAACCATCCCCTGCGCGCGGACGATGGAGTGGTGTTTGCGGTGCCTCGTGGGAGCTAGCCCCGCCCACCCTCACTAACCCCTGGGACACCCCCCCCCTC
>PNEQ01021503.1:0-16607 GCA_003012365.1 Medauroidea extradentata | reverse complement strand
AGTTTATCTAGCGACACTGTTACACTGAATTTATATGCTTCAGTAGGGCCTATCTCAGTAAGAGTTATCGAAATATATATTTTTTTCAAATACAAATTTGTGAATTAGGAAAGAAAGTGTGGTGTGACTAAACCGACAGTTTTTTTTGTATAGGCCGTTGATTCAGACGCGCGCGGCGGCTGAAGTACGCTCTGTGTTCTACCTGACGCCAAAGTAATAACGTTCCACATAACTCAGATAAGTCATACAAATAAAATTTAGAATATCCTCTTCCTTTCGTCCGCTGACACCATCCACATTATCTTCTAAAACCAAAAAAGTTTGTCGCTTGCTGTATTTACGATATATTTTTCCAACGATGGTCAGTAACACGTCACTAACAGTTATTTTTAACAGTATAATAATTGAAGTTACAAAAATCAACATGCATAATTATGGACAGAACATTTCACACATGTGTTGTAAAAGTTTAAAATCATTTGGATGAATGGTTTGCGATTAATAGCAAGTTTAGTTTCAAAGATTATTCGCGTATAGGCCTACTAGTTTGGCTTGTCGAGAGTGAATTCTGCGTAATGTGGTGTGCACAGAGTCCCAAACATGCTGGCGCTCTGCATGACACTCGGTTATCGCTATCTCCAGTCCCCAAGACGACAGTCTCAGCTACGCGCCGACCGCCGGCAGATCACAGTAAATTAAGTTCCCCTCCTGCGGCTTCACGCACATGCCATCCCCTCCTCGCACGGCCTTATCCGCGCGCTCGACGTGTTTTAACCGTCGCTCCTTGCAGGCAGCACGAAGCAGATGTTGGTTGCGCAAATACACCATTTTCACAAACAATTACACGGAAATTAAATTCTGTAAGCACAGACTTTTATGACACCAATTCATTTAGAAAATTTTGCTCTTTAGTCCTAGTGATGTAAGAATTCAAGGTTCCTGTTAAGGAAACAAGAATTGAGACGCCAAATATAGTCTTTTGGACATTTTTTTAAAGGTATTTGACATGGCGACATGTGAAATTCAAATCATTACGTACAACAAACCATCTTTTTTCCCTTAACGTAAAAAAGAATTTTGCTGTATCTTGAATAGTTCGTTTTTAAGATGATTGAGAAGAGGTAGTTGTTTTCCAAGTTCTAACAAGCGGTACAGAAGCCCCTTAAATGTTAATCAGTTTTGTTTTAAAATAGTACAAAATAGTTTATTCACACAAGTAATATTCAAGACATTCTGTCAAGAACGAAGAATATTAGAAAATAAGTGTCAAAACATGATTTAAAAAGTTTAAATTATTTTTATTATGCATTACCTGCGTTTAGAAATTATTTTATTACAGACAACTAGGTGAAACTTCTGGGTAAACTTCAATGTAACAACGTTTCTGATTCACGGTTTTTTCTATATTTAATATTTTACTTTGTTTGAAAAGCCCTTCTTAATTGTAGTTCATAACTAATGCTTACTATAACTGCTATTTTGACAGCTGAGTTAAAAATTTTTTGTTGAGAACACAAGCGCCGTGGAGTTGTATAAGGATATTTTTGACATTTTCAAGTAATTCGTGCATTGTAATGCATTTCCATCGTGAAGAATAAATGTAATTGCTTCAATCTGGCGTTGCTGTGGAACTATGCACTACGAATATACATCCAATGTTGTTACCCCAGTAGCAACTTTTGGTTGTACCAACGATGTCCCAACATTTGCATGCAATTCTGGCCCAACGTAGGCACGCAACGTTGGCTCAACATTGAAATGTCGTGTGAAGCAACGTGGGTCTGACATTGAATTTTTGGTTGAATTTTTACTAATTTCCTTCATTGGCCCAATGTTGTAGGATTATGGAATCTCTGTGTGTAACTTGTCATGCCAAACATTTACCGACGTTGGGCCAACGTTTCTCCCCAAAATGCACACAAAATTAACTCTACAAGAGGTACATTAAGAACGAAATTCATAATTTAATTTATTTTTAAAGTTCTTTGGATTACACAAATTATTTAACCAATACAAAATATCGACCATAATCGAACTACAGTCATAGATTATGTTGGATTTCCTGTCACTAGAAGTTCATCGCCTTACAAATTGCTGTGCGCTGCCTCACATTGATTAATGACATATGAAAGACAAATAAATATGTAATAATTGAAATTAAAAGAACAAAGAAAAATATATATTGTGCCAATGATATGTTTACTAACAATGCCGATGTTCAGCCATACCACATAGGCCTACCAATTATTTTCAGTAGTTACGCAGCGTTAACCCGAAGTCACGGTACATACCTATTGCCAACGGAGTGTGTTTACCAATTAGTGCCTAACAATCAACCAAGAAATTAAAGTATACAGTAATTAGGTATATAATATTTTCTTAAATTTTCTAGTCTATTGGACTTGTTTTAAGAAAGAAACACAATTTGTGCCACTGGGAGAGACTGTTACAAATTTGTTGTCAACGTCAGCTAACATACAAAAAAGGACTTTCCGTGGTTGACATAATTTGGGTTACACAACTGAAAACAACTTTCACCTAACCGTTAAATTTTTAACAGTTTGTCAACACGTAACCAAAATATGTAGTTCAAAGAATGCAGAACTCTTATGTACACCATCAACATAATTTTTTTATACAAGAAGCATTTGTGTTATTTTCATGTAAGCCAGTACTCGGAAATTTTAATAAACATATGTAATTTGAGCAGTGTTGGTTCAATGAAAAATTATAGTCCAAACATCAACGATATGATTTCCGACTTGCTACCAACTCTCAGCCAACATACACACGTACATACATAATATTTTCTGTACTTGGCTTAATATGGACTATGCGACGTTGGGCCAGCATACCGTACAGTGGATATACTTTTGACCAGCATGGGTAACTTTGCGCCACGAAATATATTTATTTCTAGATCGTTTGGTGAAATAAATACACATCACTACTGTATATTTAAAAATTTGATTTTTAACACCATCAAATACAAGCACTTATCTTCCAAATATCAGCATAGAAAATATATTTTTGGTGGTGCAAAGTTACACATGCAGGGGGCAAAGTTTACTCAGTTTACGGTACTGTAAGCAACCGATACCAAACCGTTGTATTTTCAACAATTTTCCAACGTTTAACCTACATTATATATTTCATAGAATGCAGATATTCTATTTATACCAGCATTATCATATTTTCTTAAATATAAGGGACATTGGTGTCTTTCTAAATGTATTTAGAATTTTTTTGTAAAACTATGCTATTTGGGCATTGTTGGTGCAATGTAAAATTACATAACACCAACAGCATGATTACCGACTCGTTACCAACGCTCAGCCAAACTACAGACAACATATTTTTATTGTTTGCATAATGTGGGTTATGCAACATTGGACCAACATACTGGAAACAACCTATTATCCAACAGTTGAATTTCCAACATTGTTCCAACGTATAACCAACAGAACAAAACTTAGATAATTCTAATACATATTTTCAACTAAGTAACCTTATTATGATCTAAACTTGAATGATTGGTTATGATGTATTTTAAAAAAGATGATTTTGAACACTATGTGTACAATTTTGATTTTGCAACGTTGGCGTAATCTATTTATACATACTAAACCCCAACAGTATATTTACCAACTTGTTGACAACATTCAATCAACTAAATTTAAATATCAATATTTTCTTCCAATATGTTCAGACATTTATTATTTTCAGAATGTTGCGAATTCATTTCAATAAAAATATTTTCGAACATATTTACTGGCATACTACATTGCCCAACGTTGTATTTACGTATGTTTTCCTACACCACGAAATGCCAACGGTTACAACTAATTTTCAACGTTGGTCCAACGTCGGTTGCTACTGGAGTAACCAAAGGATATTTCAGCACATTTAGTAGTGGAGTAGGATATAATTAAATAATAAACATAAAACTACTTATAGTGCTAAATATATTTTAATATTCTTTATACAAGAACATTCAAACAATATTTCCCTGGAATTTACTTTGCTATTCCTTATCCAAATATTCTTCAGGAAATGTCCTTGTTTTAATAATTGATGCTACCACCTTTGATGACTCTCGTGGTGTTCGGGCTTTCTTAGGATCACTGAAGTCCACTTGGTACAGTCCAAATTTAATGCTGAAACCAGAGCATTTTTGCTAACATTTTCTGAATTTGTACATTTTGTTCAAATTTCTTTTTAAGAAAGAAAAGTGAAAATACATTATTATTGAAGACAATTATGTATGGAGTTTGTTTACATTATTTAAAATGTTAATGTTTATTTGTTATTCGAAGAGGACTGTATTTTATAATTGTGTGTGCTTAAAATCTTCCAAATAACAATTTGTTATGTTATTAAATTCCTTAATCGAAACTTCCGAAGACATGCATAGCTTGTTTAAGTTTTTGAAAAATAGTATATGTTTATGTCACGCAGAGAAGACTGCAATTTCCTACTTTGGAACCAAATTAGACATATAACTTATATAATTTAAATACTTACGAGTAGGTAAACCAATCAAAATTGTCGATTAGGGACCAGGTGGCGTGTCCAAGAACTGTTACGTTGTCCAGGTTGATTGCATCCATTACAGCGGCATAATGGTTCTGCAAATTAGTTGTATTTTAATAGAGAGTTGTATAAGGAATAACGTTCAAATTTATGACTTCATTTCTTAGCTCAATTACATATTATTTATTGTAATTTTATCTTAAGCAAAGCGAGGAAATAAGGGAGATGATACAGAAATCCAATAAATTTCTTCACATTTCTTAGAAATTTTGCACTTTAAAGGTTTTTACAATGTACCGTCAATTTGTGCCAGCTTTATGTGACTCTGGATGTTGTTTACTAAAATAATTCAATCTGAAAATGGATGATTTAAATGTAAAGTTTATAATACCCGTTTAGGACCACTTATTTATTACCCAAATTACCTAATGATATTACATTTCAAAAGGCAACAATGTCACCCATTTCCGTCACTAAGTACCCCTGCTTTACGTTATATATATAATGTGAAATATTGAAAAAGTAATTCCTCACTGCTACTGATAATTTAACAGTAAAACGGTTAAAAAACATTTAAGAACACAATTTATTACATGTAAATCAGCTGGTGTATCATTACCGTAAGAACAAGTTGTGTTTTTGCAAGTATTCATAATTATCCTAAATGTTAAAATAAATACAGATAAAAAATGTTCACCGTAATATTGACTAGTGATGTTTTTTTCATAAATCATCAAGTATTATTCACATTAGGACATTCTAAATATTATGTAGTACATATGCACAAATAAAACAAAACTGTTAAGAGTAAGACTTACCACTAAGTATCTTATCCTCATAGTATCATTCATTTCGCCTGCGTCACACCAGCCATTCTCCGTGATGAGAACTGGGACGTGGTTGTAGTTGTCCGACACCCACTTTAGTAGTTTTCTCAATCCAAATGGTGTGTACTGCAAACAATAAATCAGAATACTTTTACTACTGAAAAGGTAATATTAACACATTTATATATTAAGTACGTCTGAGGTGTACACTATTCTGTCAGGATGTCAATAAAACCATAATTTATTTTAGGAGACTGTATATCTGGCTTTTAAACTTGCATTTCACTGGGCTATAAATCACGGTTACTTTCTAAGGCATTAGATGTTTTTATAATGTATATATCTACGACAATAAAACATATTTCAGAGAAAAACTTTCAAGTTCTTGAGAAGTATGTCGTAACAAAATTAAGTACACTGTAATTTTTTTTGTACTTTTACAAAGAAAATCCTGGAAAATCCAGTTGCCAAATAAATTCATTGTAATACTACAATCGTTGTCCTTGTAATAAAATACAAAGTATACATTAGTAAAAATTACATGGAATTGCCTTGAACTTGTACTTTCAATAAGGGTGAAAATAAATTTTAAATCTAATTGTACTTCATAAATAACACTGAACTAATTTATCAAGTAAAAATTTAAATGAAGGACGTTTATATGAAGTTATTTTGGAAATTAAAACAAAAATAAACACTTAGAAGTGCTGAGTTTCGAACCACTCTCTCCGCGCTTAGTTACAACGCATCTTACTTATCCTTTTTCATTTTTATTTTATTTTAATTAAACAATGATTGGTACAATGGCAAGACTACCGCCTCGCCACTGCACCAATCATTCCCTCCTTTAAGTTGGCTAATTCATGTAAACCCTAGTAACTTTGTTTTGTGTAGTTGTCAATCGAACCCGGGACCCTTGACTTAGCAGTCAGGAGCGTTAACCAATGAGCCAAGCGGTAGGACTCCACTAGAACACTGTCGCTTCTGCAGTGCTTATTCTTTATTTATTTGTATACATTGAATGTATCGTTCAGTAAATTTTTTTCTTTTAAAGCACGCAATTAATACACACATTCACTTTATTCCAGAAAACGCTTTCCAGAGGTTGTGATCTTTGCATAAGTAATTTCCGGCGAACCTATGATTTTGTAAGACTAACCAGTAACTAGTAATTTTTGCACGGAACATTTTTCAACATTTACAAAAGTTTGTACAACTACAAAGAAGTGCCTTGTAAAATTTTACAAAAAAAATACAGTGTAGGAAATATCTGTATATATGTACAAAGAATTCCATTGTAGTATTACAAATAATACCTTCGTAACTTTATAAATTAACGATTTCACAAAGAAAACCTTTGTACGTTTACTAGGATTTGTAAAAGTACAAAGAGAATCCTCGTAAATTTTACAAAATTTTCTACAGTGTAGTGGAAAATATTTGGTATTATTAATACAATATTAAATTTAAGAAAAATGTTTGTGTAAAGTACGTATTTTGCTGCAAATTACAAACTATAGGCACAGTGTAAATGAAATAAAAGTTATACAGTATTCGTTTCGTGAATGTTCAACCTTTTACCTGGAAATCTTAAGAAATTTATATAAGTAGATAAGAAAAACGTAAATTTCAAAACGGATAAACGAAAATAGTATTCCTTCTGCTATCACAATATAATTCCTAATAATATGAGTTCTTTCACAGAAATACACGAGGAAGCTTTAATTTTGAAAAGTACAGCGAAAGCACGAAACTAAACCTTCAAGCATTGAAATATGTATTTTTCGAACCCCTCTTATGATCGATGACATCTTGTTTTTGAGAAAAAATACTTTTTGGTTTTGTTTTGGCTTTAGCAAGAAAATTGTCAGTATCAGTATATTTCTTGTAGAAATGGCTGAATTTTGGTTCCGAGAAAGAATAAACTACACCGCACAAAATCACTGTAAGCAAAGCTGGCTTATATTTACAGTGCTGCAACGAATCTCGTTGCTGGGAACTTCAACTACGAACTAGGTTCCTATGATATGACGATTTACTGTGTTTTGCACTTCAATTTGAGGACGTGTGTGGTCAGAAACTGGTGAACATGACATTTAATAGTTTATTTATCCTTCCGCGAATTTGGTATAAACTTTGTCCTGAATACATGAAGCCTGAATCGAATTTTAAAATATTACTATTAAAATTACAACAATAATTTGCTTTCTTTTAATACTTTGAAAGTGTAACTTTATATGTACAGATTGATCAAAATTAGAAGACAGACTATGTGGATTTATTAATTTAATTAACCCAAATTATTGTCTCAAGTTTTTAAACTCGTTCGGAATGGGTTACAGCAAAGAACGTATTCCAAGATAGTATTCCGAAACTTCTTTCTCGAATAAAAATGTTGAAATTCGGAAAAGGCGAACAATTTTCATTTAAGTATATATTATACAAACGAGGAATTTGGTGGTTACTAGTCACAAATAACAAACAAAATTCTTATTAAATGTGCAACTAAGGAAGCATTGAGTTGTATAAATGTGTACAGGTTTAAGTTCCTTACTTACTCATAAATGTGCTGTCACTCCAAAATGTATTATCTTGCGGAATAAAGTCCTGGCCCCTTCATTTCGTGAAAGATCATTCCACTGTGTTCTGACTGCTTTTCTAGTAGAGTGCACCCATGTCAAGTACTGAAGAGCCACTTACCCTCCTTGTGTTAAGACATCCAACAGGCCAGCTAGGATCCACCTCAGTCACCACTGGTCCAATGTCTGACGTGTCATCCTGCGTTACTTCGGCTGTAGTCCTGTTAGGTGCGCTTACGTAGCATGACGTGTAGAAGTTCATGCCGTAGAAATCGGACGCCCCTTCACAGAAATAAATATTAGGTGAATTTAGGTAACAAAGTTTTACAGACCTTTAACAACGAGGTCTTAAGAGCCGATGTGTGTGAAGTTAGGTGAACGGACAACACGACGTCCATGCCCGAGCCGGAATTCTAACCCAAGACCTCTCGCACTGAATACCGGAGCAAAACTGACTACGCTACGGAGACCGGCTGATCAGGTAAATTAATTAATTATGCTGCTTTAATGTAATTTAATATTAATATATTAATTAGTGTTTTACAACCATTCTAACGCAAATTACTCGAAATAAATTTTATTGTAAGAATCTCATATGTATCTGCGACATATAAAACGGCATAGTTATTAAAATTGTCTGTAAGAATTTACGGCTGTAAGCAATAGACCCCCTTCCGTATAAAATTATTTTAAAAAATGAAATTATATAAAAGCCAAATTACATTTAACAGTGACAATTAACCCAGTTGCTTGAGATACTAAAGTTACATTTATATGATATAGGTCATTCGGGATAAAGTGAGAAGTAAAGATTCAACCCTTGAAAAAAATAACTAGACGTTACTGCATAATAATTTAACATTAACAATGGGTACCTTACTGCTTGTATGGTTGGTTGCTAATTGCCATTAAGTATTTCCGTGTAATTTCCAATTTAAATGCAACAATAATAAAATATAATCAACCTAATTCGACATATTAGTGTTTCATATAATTAACTAACTTTTTTTTTATCAAACTATAAGGGTTCCTACTGACTGCACAGTATGTCTTAAACGCGTAAACATCAAGTGATGTGTCCAGAGAGGTTAGACATTTCCCATCGTTAGACGTTACGCGCGGAAAGATACGAATTGGCTGAAAATAGAACTTTAGCAGGGCTTTCTTGAGTGCTCACTTTATCCCGAACCGCCTATACTAAGATTTTAAATTATTACTATGTGACTTACAAATATAACAAACAAAATTACTCTACTATATGTACAGTATGTTTAATTTTAGAATCTGCCTGTCTCTGGACGCCTGTTACATATTTTTCGGTAGCCACGAAATATGACTCAGTATTTTCAATTCACATTTATTACAATCTTAGGTTTAAATCGGCAATTTGAGAAGAATTGATTATCATGTAAACTAACAGCGTAAGCGGAAACATAACTGAAATTAACTATTCGACCGTGTATTCGTGTAATTGAAATGTGATTAATTTTACTATGTCTGGTATAAATCTTACATTTGGCACAAAATTATTTTAGTTTGTTGTATTTTTGGTTCGCTGTATACAGTGATATACCATTCAGAATCACGTTTAATACATACATGGTATAAGACTAAGTTCAGAGAAACTGTAACTGCTCTTTGTTTCCTGTTTGACTTTTTTTCCTTTGCATTACAAGCAAAACATTACTTTGTCTCTCGTCCGCAATACTGTAAATGTTTTCAAAATTTTATGCTGCAATTGTTACATTCTTACGTACTACTTTAAAAGTCGCCTAAATATGAACTTCATTATGTTTTTTTTTTTTTAATTAATATTTTACCTCTGCCAAATCAGAGCGTACTAAAAAGGTTCCACTTATTATGGAAAACCACATCATACTCTTTCAATGCACATCTCAGAGTCGTCCACTCCAGTTAATTGTTATCTTAATACATTACATCACGAAAGTGATAATTCTAAACATTTAGTTCTAAAATTTAATATTTTTTTGTATAAACTTATTACATCTTTGACCCCAATTTCTCATGATTTTTTTCCAAAAAAATATATATTAAACAGAATAATATGTTGTATTAATAACTCTTTCATATAGTACTAGCCTAGCTGCCCGACAGTGGCTTCGCGCCGGGGAAGTTTTTGAAGGAAATGCTATGAAAATACCTTAATGTATTTACGAGATATTGATGACATGACAAAAAAATATTACGAATTTTCACTCCCAAATAGTAACAATACCGAGACAGATTGGGACAATACACTTACTTCTTCTCACACGTCAGTAGGTGCCTTCGACGCTAGGTGAAGTCACCATTCAATTTTCATGTTTCAAGTGTAAAACTAACTATTGTGCCAGCTTACATTTATACATGCTTATAAAGTATTACAGCAGCTATTCGTCATATTGCCTTACATTGGATTCGAACGTTAACTTCTTACAAGTGATCTAGACAACTACGCCGAGAAAGGTCGGCAGGATTCTTTAGAAACTGTGTTTAATATACAGGTCTGTGCTACAAGAGGTATAGCTATTAATTCAATGTCTAAAAGCAACCACATTTTAATTATTTCTGCGTGGTCGTGCCTTATTTGTGGAACATTTTATTTATAAAGTTTGAATTGAAAAAAGTATACTGAAACTACTTCATGAGGAAATGTGTAGTAATCTTCATTTTGAAGCGAAAATAATCCCAATACCTCAATGGGTTTTTAACATATCGAAAGTGATTGAAACACATTTATAGGATTTCACCCACTTAGTTTTCAAATTTCAAAATTCTAAAAATCAGGTAATACGTTTTTTTGGTACGATTGATTCTAAATCGAAAGTCACCTCGATGTGTCAATTGGTTTAAGCGCTATTTAGGATTAATTGAAAACATATTTCACCACTTTTCACCCGCTTAATTTTTGAATTTTGAAAAATCTGTCTTTAGTGGGTGCCTAAGGCGTAAGGGGGAGCCACTGTCAAGATTCCATATCCCTATGTTAGGTGGTTTGATCTGCGTGTTAATGAGTGAGTGATTGATTGTGTGGGGCACTTCATTTTATGTACATAAAAATATTAACCAACGACCAGACACGTTTAAATATTTTGCGTTATAAATTGTTATGATTTAGAAAATATGTTATTTACCGCGACTAATGGGATGTTTACTACAATTATCATTACAACTGACTTGAAATGTACAGTTTCAATCCAAACTGTAAGCTTCTTATTCTGTTTAGACCAGTTGACGGTAAAGAATCAAGTTCTTGTCAAGGAATGATTTTTTTTAAATATAAGTGCGATACGTCATTCCTAGCCCAGAAAAACTTTGCTCCAATGTTCATTTAATTTTTACACAAGAACAAAAAAATATACAGAAGCATGTATAATTTGTAATGAGGTTCTCTCGAAATTGAGTGAGAATTTGTCTTCTATGTAACGGTTTAGGGGCTGTAATATGCAAACGTAAAGAAAGCAAATAACATGGGCTACGTATTTGCTAATTGTTTTCGTGGAGTTACTGTGACGAATAACTTTCTTGTCTTTGTTTTAGTCCGTACACTCCCACAGTTACCTCATATGAATATGACCATTATACTAGTTTGTCTTATAAGTAAAGTTTTTCGGTTGTTTATTATCGAGTATTACTCGTAAGCAGTGGCTGTTAGCGGTATATCGAACTCGATCTCTAAATATTACTGTAATATATTGTGATGTTAATGTTAACATAGTGCAGGGCTTCTGTAATGTAGTAAATTACGTGATTATTGAATTAATGGCCTTTGGATTCTAATAATTTTATTTCATCTTCTCGTGAATATAATCAGTCCTTACACGCCTTTCTCTCCTAAATGTTTCTATTATTTCTTGGCTATCTGAAGCGTACTATAATACCGCCCTTCTGTTATAGAAGGTAGCGATATTTTGTACAGGGTAATTTTTAGAGCTCTTAGAGCTCTAACGGCGATAAACGTTCCCCGATTAGTTAGTTTGTTGCATACCGGCCAATCAGTGAAGAACCTACGGACAGGGTTGCCACACTGAAGGGTTATGGCTTTCTGATAGACACGGAAACAGAACAAAATGTGAATTCCTTGGCCACGTTAATTTTTGCAAATGTTGTAATTTAAAAAAAGATCCAAGAAATATCATTCGTGAACAGTAAAATCATATTACAATGCAAATCCAAGTGCAATAATAAGGACACGTGTTTCTATTCACGCTTTTTGGCACTATTATTATTATTATTATTATTAAATTTTAAGTTGTATCTGTTGCATATATATTTCCGAAATTTCTTTTAGCGTGCGATAAAGTTTTTAAAATACATTTTTTTATATTTATTGCAAGTAGCCGACATATAATTTTTTCATTAAGTCAGTAATCAGCAAAACGTTTATGGTTTTTGTATTAAAAAAATTAAGTAAAATATGAAAAACATTTTCATGCATACCTCCATTTTGAGATTAAAAGATAACATTAGAAAGAACTGTGAAAATGAAACCCGCAACTTAACAGTCAGTCAGTAAAATCCGGATTATATTTTAAATTTGTTAATGTGGTTTGTTGCTGGAAACCCCTATAAATAACTGTATTTCACTATTTGTATGCTTATTTTTTTGTAAGCCAACCAGGGCCAGGCGTACCATAGGTTTATGTAGGTGAAATGTTTGTTTACCAATGAACTATTAAGAAAGTATCATGAAACATGAACCTAAAAGCTGATGTTAAAATATTTTGAATGACATATTTTCTTTTCGATAATTTTTTTCGCCATTAATCTCCATTTAAGCTATTATCTTCTAGTTTCAACTGTAGAGTAATGGTTGTTACATAGTTTATACAGTATCGTATGTTAAAAGAGAACCTATTTGATGAGGCGTTAACATAATAGGTCTATTATTATTAAACCAAATACATGAAGGGCCCGTTACACCAACCTGTGTTCAGCAATTAACGTTTGCTAAAGAAAAATGACACAAGATTTTACGTGTTAAATATTCTGTTAATCCTCTTTAACAAATTTTTATATGCCTAACAGAAGTTGATGAAACCGGGCCATAGTGTAACAATTGTGATGAATGAGGAATATCTGGGTGAAAATATGAATGTGGAAATTATTTGAAACATTATTTTAGCTAATTGTTATGGCAAAGGAAGTTTAAATACTACAGAATAATGTTGAATGCTTAAAAAAATATTTCGTTTAATGTACTGGCACTCTAATTGTTAACAACTTCAAAGCACTGTAAATAAAAATATTGCCAGAATTATTGCCGTGACCAGGATTCGAACCTGGGTTATTGCGGCCACAACGCAATGTACTAACCACTATACGATCACGGCTACCGGACTGGTGAACGTTATAACTTCTATTTTTGGTTTCTGAAGCAAGTGGTTAGCGAACTGAGACCGAAACACCTACTGAGCAGCATGTGCACAAAAAAATATTAGTTATTTAATTTGGGGACTGTTCCAACTTTTCAAGCAGTTTCTACCAGCAACTTCATGCCAATATATCATTGGTAACTGTTGGTAATTTTCTCCAAGGTATTATTTTCACGTTAATGAGCATTTTGTAAGGAGATCGGTAATTTGTTTTGTGCTAGCTTGAATTGTTTTAAAATTTTAGCTTGAGTTTTATATAGATCATATATTTAACTTAAGAAATATTGAAAGAAAATTATGTGTTAACAGGCTTTTACAAACAATATGTACGGTGATAAGTAGGTGATAAGACATATTGATTTATTTGTTAACGTTTTACAAACGCGATAAGAAGACAACTCTGCTTCTGCCGTACTTCTAGGTACCGAATGGTTACTCTACTTTATCTTACAAGCAATTAATTGCAAATTTTTGTGAACGTATTTCGGGATTTTAAGTTTAGCCTACCTGTAAATTTGAAAGAAATGTTTGTATTTTTTTAAATTTCAGTTTAGTACTTATCTCCTTGATTTTGTTTCTCTGCGATTGAATAATATTTAAACGCAGGCTAAAGCCGAGCAGTAACTGAATGAAACCAGTAGGCTACATAATAATATATAACATGACAATTAATTTTTTTCTGTAAACGTAAGTTCATAGGCCTCTTTATACATGTGTTTAAGTTGAAAATAGCCCGTTCACAGACCTATAAAACAATTATAGTCGGATATAATTCCAATGCAGCGATATTGCAGGACTATTTGGACAATTTTATTTATTTCAAAGTAATTAATTTCTTTTTAGTTTATTTGTGGTTCTCAATGTGCCAAACACGAAATGTCTGCATTTTGTGGTTGTGTTTGTTATCATTGCACCATTTATACAATTCTGCAAGATCAGGGTTAGTTACGTATGTATTCCTTAATCTCTTTACTGAGATTACACTTAGTCAACTAGGTATTATCAGCACATTGGTGGCAAATCGTTTATCAGGAATATTTTCCACAGTCGAGATATGTAAATTGAACATAATAGAGAACCCAATGTGAATCCTTGAGGAACGCCTCTTAGGGTTATTTGTTTGGCTGAGATCAATGACACTTTGCTGGAGTTAAATGGAACCTGGTGTTTTCTGTCACGTATGTTCCTACGTATTAGAACCAGTCACAATATTATCTCCGAGACCCATTTATACTAAACCTAGTAAAAGTTTATTACGCTCTAGTGTGGAAAAAGCTTTCGGAAAGTCTAGAATCACTGCAGTTGCTGATTTTAATTAGAAAATTCCTTTGTAAATTTTGGAGGTTATATATACAATTTTACTATAAGTATTATGTCAAGAACAAGAACCATACTGTTGCCAATACGCTACATTTTTCCCTTTGTGAATTAGACTGTTAACTACACTTTCCGTTGACTGTGACAGTGTGGGAAAGATGCTTGGTCTCAAGCCATTTATCCCAGCGGTTTTGTGGACTTATGCATAGTTTTATGGTATTCACGTTGTAGCAAGAACAATAATCAGCTTGTTGATTATGAGATGGAATATTGAAACGAAAACCAGAGTGTATATTTTGATTATTTAGATACTTATGATGTTTACTCCTGTCGCAGATGTTTTATATTACTAAGCAATTTAAAATTTGGCTTACTTTTATTTCTTCAAGATGTATTTGTTACTAGATGGTACCTGTGACTTCGACCTTGGGGTTTTTAATTTAATTTAATGTGGTAGAATTTATTAAACAAAAAAGTTTTAAATTGCTAAATGCTGCAAAATTATTTAGAAACGATTCGAAAAGAAAAACTATTTCACAAATTTTTTTGTGTGCCCCGTTGTTCCACTGTATCCTATTTTCTCACACCCCCCCCCCCTCCTTCTCAATAGTAGTGAGGCGCGCACATCTCACATAAAAATTATTTTACTAATATTGTTCGGTAACCTGTTCTGCCCCTGTACTCCGTTTTTACCACTATTACTCCCAAAATTAGGTTTTTTTTTGTAGAAACCTTGGAGGACGCATCCACAACTCAACAAAGTTTAATTTTTCACTAACTATTTTGAGCATCCTGTTCAGTTCCTCTACCTCGTTTTCTGCTCCCAAGCATTTATTTACTAAATCTTCGTAGGTGCACTTAAAACTCACAAAACTTTCTTAGCTGTCGGATGGCTGGTATAGGACCTTATAGAAGACAAACAAACAAACATTATTTTAATAACACATATGAGCAATCCGCCCGCGGCATTACCCGCATGTGTTAATCTTAACAGCGAATATTTACTTCAATTGTTTGAAGGACTTCTATGCACGCTATATTAGTAGCCCTGGTATCAAACGTTAGGATAACCATGCTGCAGTTTGAGCTCAGTCAGTAGCAGGCTAAGTAGCTATAGCTGATCATGTGAAAAACTGTCCTAAGTCTATTCCCGCCACTCTTAAAGCCCGTTCCGGGCCTTATTTATAGTCATAGTAAAACATACCTTGAATGTGAGAGAGTATTCAGATCGTATAAGAAGTATACGTGATATGATGACACATTTCCTACAAGCACAACTATTCATGACTGTGCTATAAACACGTACAGTCGAAAGTTGGTTTAAAACAAATATAATATTCAACCACTTGACCCATATAGGTGGTACAGCAAACGATACGTGACGATATAATGGCAGAATTGAAATCTCTCAATTCTGAATCAAATAACATGATAATATTTCAATTAGTAAGGTAATTATAATGTGGTAATTTGAAACATGTTTTACGCCCTTTTACCTGTTTAGTGATTTAATTTCGCACAATCTTACCATTAAATGTTAAATATTTGTAGAAGTCTTGAATTCAGGTAAAAATCACAACGATAACCCATTACGTCAAAGCTATATCAACGATTCATTGAAAAAAAACACACATTTCATTCCGTTTCATTCCTGATTAATAAAATTTATAGAAGTCGTGAAATAAATGTATGGTTATTCATGAGCGTTCATCGTCATAACGCGAAAACCAACTCTATATCACGGCGGGTTCGACGGCAATAAATGATTTATCTAAAACACAATTTATGTTTTTTCAACCATTTAACAAAAAAATCTTTGTAGACAGAAAAGGATATTGTATGCGCGTTACACTTAAGGAGAAACGTGAAGATAGCCCGTCATAGTCCATATATATATATATATATATATATATATATATATATATATATATATATATATATATATATATATATATATATATATATATATATATAAA